>JBBPDE010000017.1:8996203-9007785 GCA_037974605.1 Nannopetersius ansorgii | reverse complement strand
AATTTAGAGGAATGATTTTTTGCTCCAAGAGTGACAGCATAGATGCTCCTTTCTCTTCTGTGATTTAATGGTGTTTAAGTGATTTCTGTATACTGTATATTGTACTTTTTTCTTATATTTGTTGTTACTGTTAATTCAAATCAACGTACAGTTTCTCTTTAGTTGTTAGTGAGGGTGAACATGCCCTGTGGGGTGTACCCATCACACAAAGCTCCAAATTTCACCCATGCAGATAGAGGAGAGTGAAATGGCACACATAGCTGTTTCAGACACAGCCCTGTCTTGGCTCAGCAGTTCAGAGTTGACATGGATTGATGGAATAATTATGATAGCTACAGCGACCAAACTGGCATATGCAAAAGCTGAACAAGACGTTACCTCATACCGCTCAGTCAATGTTGTGGATATCTGGCAGAGAATGTCTACGCCCATGCCCAAAGATGCTTTCCCTTCCAAACAACTGCACTCCAAAATGCCTGTTTTAATGTGGTACACTCCTTCTGCTTTTTAAAGAGGCAATCTTAAAAAGTCAGAAAATAGACTCATGATGGAAATACACTTTGCCCTCATGTGAAACCTGCTTGCAGATGTTTACTATTTAAATGCTAATTTGGTGGGGTAGATGAATGGTTACAGTCCATTGAGAGAGCTAAGTGAGAGTTTTTGTGTTTATGGCAAGTTTGATTATGGCACTGGCAGTTTGAACGGCAGGTGGGAGGTTAATGGAGGTTTTGTGCACACTCATCCAAACACACATTCACATGCTTTCAGTCTCAAAGCATCTACATCCCTGCCACACTGGAAACTGAATGGGGGAAAGCATATGAAACTTGTGTTTGGTGTGTCGTTATTATTTGGGATTGATCGTAATGTGTTATGAAAGTGTATGTTCTTATTATATGTCAGCGCTATTATTCAGGGCGAGTTGCTCTGTACATTGTGTGAAAAACTGCCAAAAAAAACCCTGCACACAAAAAGTCTTATGTTGGCCAGCATTAAATTTTAAGAATGTTTTTCCTTCTCCTAGAAAATTGCTCCTGAAGAGAACTTTCAGTTCTAACAGCGATGTTATATTAGGACAACATATGGTATATTGACATTCTTTCTGAAATAGGTTGTCAAATTTAGGTCTATGTCAGTAACAGTGTTCTCATAGCATTCTCTTCAGGATTGTATGTTTTTCTTTCCTTTGTTTTGCCTTTAATTTTTCACCTTTCATGCCATAACTTAGCTCTCTACACCTTCATTTAGGATCCATCACCTTTATTTAGGGTTGATTTTATTAGTTTTTGTGTTATTATCTTTTGTTATTATCTGATGATGCTTACAGTTACATTACTGATCAATACTGATTCATCTTTCAACAGCTTTGTTAAGCATTTACTCAGATTATGGCTGTTTTAAAGATTTATGCCATTTACTTGTAGGTCTGCATGCAAATTGTTTTCATGCACAACAAGAGAGGATTCTGACACAGCAAATTCTGAATGTGACCTTTGCACAGAAAATTACTCAGAACACATTATTGACATCATGTAGTCCATTATAACATGGTTCTTATTACAAATATGACAGTCAATGAACATATTCTGAAAGGAACCCCCAACCAGTAGGTGATCTCATTAAAGGTTGGCAGGTGTAGTACGTTTCCAAACAAATAACCACAAGGTTTAAGTAACTTTAGTTAATGAGTGACATATATTTGCAGAAAATTCAAATCCAGTCCTCCTTCATGCAGGCGTTCGAATGAATTTTGAAAATGTAGAAAATGCAGGAAGTAGGTGTTGAAGTGAATTTAACTGGATAACATAATTATTTTACTCTTGCAGTTTACTTACCTTCAGAAGTAAATGCTGATATATGTTATTATGTGGAATGTTATACATGTTCAGCTCAAGGAAATTTCAATGCATTTCCTTTTTCAATGGAAATGATTCTCTGTTTTGGATCCAAGGTAAATTTGTCCCTACGCATTTCCTGTAGAAGAGCTGTAAATGCTTTTCTCTGCAAGGACCTTGTGATGGAAGACGAAGATTGAAACACCTTATATTTCCTCAGCTGGCTGCCCACACATTCAGCTGAAGATAAACCGATGTCCAGCATGGCATGTCTGACCCTTGGCACGTAGAAAGCTCTATTTCTGTCCCACCAGGACTGAAAGGCAGTCATTATTGCTGTTTTGCCAAATGTCTTGGGGGCAAAACAGCAGCAAAGTGGGTAAGCACATGCAACTCTGTGGTACAGAATCACAATCACTTGTGGCCCACTCAGGTTTAAAATAAGGACGTTTCCAGTTCCAGCAGTTCCTGGTATGGAGCCGTGGCTCACTGCATCACTACTGCTGTCAGCCTATGTGACTGATTAGGGAATAATGTTGCAGGCAAGTGTTTATGGCAGGTTTTATTGCAACTGGTTATTGGATGTGGTTTATTGATGACTTCATACTGGGAATCCTAGATAATAAATGATGCATGCATGCTTGAATAATTCAATACTTCACAGCAAAAAAAGGGCTGCAAGCGACACGTCACACGTCGTGATCAGCAAGATCGGACATGTTCCTGTGTCCCCTGCAGTCAAATACTTTCTGTAACATAACCTGGTGAAGTGGGACTAATGCTTTGACATCACTTCTGACACAGTCTGCAATCACAATGTATTCTGTTGATTTCTTTCTTAAAATCGGGAGCTTGCCTCAGAGTTGCATATCATGACCAGTGAGTATTGAATGTGGGTGGGGACTTAATCTAACACTAAAATGTTGGAAACAGTACAGTATCTCAATGTTGGTTTAACTCTTCACTGATTTACCAGAGCTAATTTAATACCAACTGTATCAAAGTCCTGAATCTGCCAGAACAGTGAACTGATATCAGAGGTCTACCAAATTATGCAGATAGTTAAGGCCTCATTTTATATCTTAATTAATGGTGATATTTTTACACTTGGTCACAGTTTATGTTATGACTCCATGTGAAATGCACTCAGTGGTGGCCTGGTGTTTAGGGAGTTTGGGCAGCAGGTGACTTGGTAGTTAAGTTGCCCCTGTGATCAGAGCATCATCGGTTTGAATCCCAGGACTGTTAGAGTCACCACTGAGATACCCTCCCAATACACTTCTCCCCAGGCATCCCCTAAAAGAGGCAGCTCACTGCTTCACTTGGTGAATGGGTTAAATGCAGTGAAAGAATTTCACATTGTTCACACTGTATACTGTGGTGTGGTGTGTACATGCATGACTATGAGTTGCATTGTTTCTTACAGTGTCTTGTTAAGAGCCCACTGCTGGACTCCAGGATCACAGAGAATAACTTTGCTCTGTTTAGAGCAAGCTGAGATAGATTTTACAGCGACTGTACTTTTGTTTAGGAGTACTATGTGGGCACTTCTGAATATTAGCCTCCTTTCTTGTTTGCTTCTATTTGCATATTTTAGCCATGTTATGCCAGGTGTGTTTTTTTATGATTGATCTTTGTGTGGTCACTTGGAGGTATAAGCAAGAGAATGACATCTTATCATTAATAATGGTACATTTGTTAAGCACTGGTGTACATTGTCAGCATTATATAAAATATGTGAAGCTATGTGTTGCATCAAAAAAATCCATGTAACCAACCGCACACTGACCGTGTATTGCTTTATTTTACACCCTTTGAGCAGTTTGATTCCAAACAGAGTCATTTCCCAGTGGGGCTGCTAATGAGGATCAGGTGATTAGAATTTGCAGCAGGCCATGTGGAAGACTAACATCAAGGCAGATAAGGATCAAGGCAGAAAACAACAGTCTGATGGGGTGATGACTGTGGGGTATCTTCAGACTTATGTGGAGATCACATTTGGATTGGACTCACTGCAGTTCATTGATCTATAATAAACCCAAATGTCTCTAGTCACAACAAAATGTTAAGCATAATTAAATAAAAATAACATGGAGATGATGAAATAGCCAACTAACAATGTCTTATTGTGGGGAATAGTCAGTGCAGCAGGTCAAGCAGCGCCACATCTGGCACATCTGTGCCACAGTTCAGTAAATAATGTTTGAAATGGTAATGTGATTCTGCAGTATTATGCTCTTTATAAGTTTTACTTATATCACATGCAGTGCAGGAAGCAGTAAAAAATTCTCAAAAATAACCCAGCAGTTAATGTGTGAGCAGCCAATCACACATTAACAGCATCATCTGTGCCTTCTTACCTGAATGAGACATAGTGTCCTTGACCTTTCCATGCCTGTAAATGTCTGTGAGCATGTAGGGTGGTAGAGGAGTCTTCATTTATCCAAACGGCGGCTGTAGTGTCAATATGAATTGGCCATTTGCATGAACCGAAGATTTCTGCAAATGATGATGTGACATTGATTTAGGGCCATGCAAAAGGTGCAAAAGGAATTTCATGCCCCATTTCTGCACTGGAAAACATCCAAAGTATTTCTTTTACCATATGTGCCTGAAATTCAAAAAATTGCACTTTCCTGTCGTGTACTTGTGAGCATGTTTCTGTGAGAGTTCTGAGAGCCCTTATAAATAAATATATGTGCACTACATAATGTATGCTACATGGTTAAATGTATGTTTACACCCCTCTAAATTATTAATTCTGAACCTGTCTCTGTGACACTATGCGGTCAGTTGTATGTGAACACTCCTCCTGGTTGTTTAAATGATATCCATTGCTAAGAGGTATGTTAAATCCAGCACAGAACCATAACAGGCAAACACTAACTTGTGATATGCACAAAGGATGCCACCTTTGGCACAAGTCTGTTTTTAGTGGTGTTAGAACTGGTTTCTCAACCACTGGGCCGTGAAGGCTTTTGAATGGCCTGTGAATCTAAAATCGAGACAGGCCATTGTCCACAATTGGTTATTTAATATAATTTTATGTGGCCAAGTGGGCCTAGTCAACATGCTGTGTTAGATAGGTGGCCTTAATGTTGAAAAGGATGAGAACCATTGGTGTAAGCCACACCACCGCTGGACTCTGGATCAGTGGAAATGTGTTCTGTAGAGTGGTGAGTCACTCTTCAGTGAGTCACTCTTCACTATCTGGCAGTCTGATGAACAAATCTGAAAGATGCTAGGAGGGTCTTGTTAACATTTTACCCAATATACTTCAGCAATTTGGTGAAGGCCTTTTTTCTGTTCCTCCATGACCGTGTACCTCTGCAGTCTATAACTACATGGCTTAATGTGTTTGGTATGGAGGCCTGCACAGAGCCCTAACTCTAACTAAAGATCTTAGGGATGCATGAACGTCAGCTCTTTTCCAACATCAGTGTCAGAAGTTGCAAATGCGCTTTTGACTGATTGGCCACTAATTCCCACAGACATCCTTAAAAATCTTTTGGAAAGCCTTCCTAGAGGAGTGTGGATTGTTATATTTGCAAGGATTGGTGCAACGCCATATTAATGGCCATAGTAACTTTTACATCATAAGTCTTGCTTTGCAGTTTAACTTTCTTTTGCACTGGATGATGTAAGAATAAAAGAGTATGGCTTAGCATTTCAACATCCTGTTTGCAGTCAAACACAAAGCAGCTTGCACTTCCTCCTTTTTTGTATAATGTGAATTTTTGATTCCGAGCCACAACATGTAAATAATCTTGGTCAAGAGGCACGGCATTCTTCTTCCT
Source organism: Nannopetersius ansorgii (assembly GCA_037974605.1). Lineage (NCBI taxonomy): Eukaryota > Metazoa > Chordata > Actinopteri > Characiformes > Alestidae > Nannopetersius > Nannopetersius ansorgii. The sequence continues at coordinate 9,002,150 of JBBPDE010000017.1, read as the reverse complement.
TTCATCACTCTTTTCTGCTTTGAGTAGGTTTTAGTTACGGTGCATGGTTTAAAATATGCAAATTAACATTTTAGTCAAAGACATGTTTACTGGCATATTTTGATTCCACTCTGTTGCCCAATCAAAATCCTGCCAAAAATGGCTCCTGATTTGGAATAGTTGTTTATCTAAATACATCTTCCTACTGCCAGACCTGCTATAGTGGCCAGAGCTGCTAATAAAGAGCTCATCCTTTGGCACCTGATTGTAGTGGGGTAATAAATGTGCACTAATAGCTTTTCATATTATTTTGTGTCTTTGTCTGTTTCCAAGTGCGGAAAGACAGCCTGTAATACAAAGTGTAATTAACCTACATTTGTGCAGGCGCTGCATATCTCTTTGTGTCTGCGGCAATGTGCCTAATGCACCCATCAAGGAAAGAATTATGCTGATTATAGGACAGACATGTCTCCACATCAGTTTCTGGGATGTGCATTTTTCTGTGTGTCATATTGTTACTTTATTCCTGCCATGGAGGCATAGTGGACTTTTTCAGATATATGTGCGGGGTTTCATAAAAGGATAGTCACATCATAAATAGTCACTCTTGATACATTGCAATCATGGACACCAGAGCCATTATATTAGGGGATTAGGGGACACTTTTAAATATCATTTATTTCACACAAAATATGAAGCTGTGAATGATCTTTCACCCCAATAATATTATCAAATAGTGTCCTTTCTGAACTTGTGATTCTTGGGACATAAACAGGTAAGTTAGATTATACCTCAGAATGTGTGTTAAAAATGGAGCATTACTTTAGTGGCTGGAGCATTGCTTTCAGGTTGGCAGGCCCTCTGTTGAGCTATTTCAAACCATTAACAAAACGGTTCGCTGATAACCATTTGATTATTATAGTAGTTGGTGGCAAAGCACTGGACCACAGGTCCTGTCTTTGTGTCAGTTAAATGAGTCAGTAAATGCAGGGTGCTAGCCTGTAGCTAACCCTGTCACAGTCCCTCGCCGGGTTCAGCCCCTCTCCCCCATTAGCCCAAGACCCATACATCCTGCCTGTGACGGCCCACAGATGGCTACTAATTAGCAGGGAAATTAAAAGTGGCTGATTGAGATTGGAGAAAAAGCCTGTGGTCCGTGCTGAAATGGTCTTACTAAAGAACCATCAGAACGGTCATCCAACTAATGGATCATTTATGAAGAAGATTAATTCAGTAAGGTAGAAACAGTATTCCCTAGCTCAGGCAGAAAGGAATTACATGTAAATATTATGGATTAACCACTGTGTCACCCACTGTGTGCAAAGAGAAGTGGGCAGTTCATGATGAACTGATTTAAGTATTTATGGCAAATGCTATATTGTGTAAAATGAAGGAGGGTTCTACTTTTTAGATAGATTAATGTTTCATCTAGTTTGTCCAGAACCACGGGTACCAGCAAAAACATTTTTTTTAAATCAATGAGCAGCATAAACATATGTTCAGTAGCAAGTGTCCCTGTTATTGTAAGGTGAATGCAACAAACCCCCAAAAAAATTATTTATTATTCAATAATTCAATAAAAAAAAATAATGACGCAACAGAGGAACACAGGCATTCAACATGGAGCAACTTTTATTAAGTTCCCTGTAACATTAACAGTCAACTTGACAATTGAACAAAACAAAACATTTTTTTTTGTTCAGAGGCCCAGAAGTCATTGTTACTCCATTATTGGGATGTATAGTGTCTTTCCAAAGTCATATATTTATGAAGGTTTGCCTCAGAGGGTTAAGCCAGTTAGAGTGGCTAAGCCTGATAAGCCGTTGTCAGTGACATGAGGCAGTGGAGGAAAGTGGCAGCAGATCAGTGTTTGCACTGTTGTGGTGTAGATCCATTACCCTGTCCTGCCACCACCCTGGCCGCCAGTCACTGCTGATGACCTTGATGCTGATCCACTGTCTCTGCTGTTGATATAAATCAATCAGAGCCAATGTTTTCATCTGTTACACCTGCCATGCTTCACACTTGTACTTACTGGGCTTGACAGAGTTTGTGCGAGTTATGCCAAAATGCTTCAGCAAGACATACATCAAGCACATGGCCCTGGATACGTATCTGCAAGTTCCTGCTCATGCACACTGGGAAAAGATACGTTTTTTTCTCTGTGAGTTTATGATGATTGCAAAGCTGTACACTGACACTGATATGTGTACAAGGACATTATATGGGTTTATTTCTGAGGCTTTCACTCTCATCATCTTATTCATGTAACATCAGCAGTAAATTCAATGTATACTGTGCGTAAGTGTAAGTCTGTATGACTCTAAAGATCCTCATTTAAAACATTTAAATAAAATATTAATGACGTTGAGCACACTAGCACCCCTCCTTTTTATAGTCTTATTTTCTTTTTCTGATATCCCAGTTAACTTTTTCTGGGAGGGGTGGCAGAAGCGGGGTTTGGTATGGCCTGAAATTTAAATATTATTGTCATATCAAAGTAATAGATTGGAAAGTAATGCATAGTTTTGATAACTGACAGTGGTTACAAGAAAAATCGCATATAATAGGCCCTGAAAAGAGACAAAGGGACATATCTATCTCTCTGACTATTTCTCTGCCTACCTGTCAGTTTGTCTGCCTGCATGTCTCTGCATCCATCCGTTCATCCATCCATCTGTTCCATCCACCTGTCTATTTATCGGTATGTCTGTCCATTTATCCTTCCATCCATCCATTCTTCATCCATCCATCCAAATAAATGGTTGTCATTTCAATCCCCACACTGCACAGTAAAATGAAAAATGTCTTCAGAATTATAGTGCAAGACTATATATATAATAACAAAAACAATTTCACCAGAGCAAACAGTACAGAACATGACAGTAACAGTAACTGTGTGAATTATAGTTCTATTATAGATCTTGTATTCCAGTAACAGAGTTGTTAAATGTGCAAAACCACAAAGATTTCCAAAGTACAAATACCAATAATAATCTATCATGTAAAATTCTGAAAACGTGTCATAAAATAGCAACACCAGGAAAAAACTGTACTTTACATAATAAAGTGTATTATTAAATGAAATTTATTTTTTATTGGGAGTTGTGTTCATTGGGAGTGCCATGATTTTTAGGTTTAGGTGTGTATAAGTGCTTGTGTTTAGGAGAATGCAACAGTTCAGTTCAGGGTGTGTTTAGTACATTTGTGTGTACATTTTACCAGATGGTAGGAGGCAGTGGGAGCGGTGTGTGTGGCCATCCACAATGCTGGTGCCTTTGTGGATGCAGCATGTGTGGTAGATGTCTGAAACAGCAGGAAGAGTGAGACCCCAGTGTTCTTTTCTGCTGTTCTCACTATGAAGCTTCTTTTGCGGTCCAAGGTGGAGCTGTTCATGCCTATCCTCATAATGTTCTACATAGAGACTATACAGAGTTTCCTATGTAGTTGCATCAAAGCCTGGTTTGAGAACAGCTCCACCTTGGACCGCAAAAAGCAGTTCATAGTGAGAAAAGCAATGGCAGTGGAGGCTCACGTGACATTCTCTGCAGAGTGAACACCAGAGAAGCCACCGATATTCAGTAGAGATCACAACTATACTCTCCTGAAATCAATAATCATCTCGTTTGTTTTGTCAAAATACAAAGACAGCTCTTTGGTTCTGCACTAGTCCATGAACCATTGTATCTCCTCTCTGTACACCTCTCCATTGTTCCCATTGTTCAAACCCACCACAGTCATGTCATCATCAATGTTGATGATGTGGTTCATGGCTGAGCAGTTTTTACAGCTGAGGACTGAGCACATAGGCCAAGCCCCCTGTGTTCACTATGGTGATACTGGACATTTTACTCCTGCCCAGTAAGAAAGTCTAGGCGAGATGTTCAGTCCCAGCAGTCTCAGTCTTCTTACTCGATGCTGAAGATGATGGTGTTGAATGCTGAAATCTATGAACAACATTCTCACAAGTTTTCCTTTTGTCCAGATGGGTGAGGGCCAGTTGAAGGACGGTGGTGATGGCGTCGTTCATTAAACAGTTGGAACTGCACACACTGCAGGGGATCCTGGGGGCAGCTGGGTCTTAATGTGTCGAGCCTCTTGAAGCACTTCATGACGATGAGTGCAAAGTTATTGAAGCTGGATACCAAAATCTTCTTGAGCACAGGAATGGTGGTGGTTCCTTTAAGGCACACTGGATGACAGCGGTGCTCTGAGAGTGTGTGTATCTATCTATCTCTCTATCTATCTATCTATTTATCTATCTCTCTATCTATCCAATCTCTCTCCCACTCTCTCTGTTTCTCAGGGTTATTAGGTTTGCAATTTGTTCTAATGGAATACAGTCATTTTTTAAAGCCACAGAACAGTGGCAATTTACTCAGCCTTCACCTGAGAGTTCAGCACTCTTCTGTTTGGTGTGGCTTTCTGCCAGAGGAGAAGAGAAGGCACTTTTAGATGGCACTCTCCTTATCGTCACTGTCATAAGAAAACCCGAAATAGCGGTTTTATAATATAGTATAGACATCACACACATGTCAGAGACAGCTGGCATTTTCAACTGGTTACAAGGTTGTTGTATGACATTGACATTATATTAGCATCATCTAAAACTGGCTGTTGGTCTGTGGTAAAAGACACGCACTGGATAATGACTGTGTGGTATGAATAAATTACGTAAGAAATTGATGCAGAAGTGCATGTCTAGCCTGGACTTTTTGCCACTATATGGCACTTGACCTTGATTGCGTTAACATTTCAAATATATTCAAATTGTTCACACATAATTTACTGCACTGATGAGTGTGATGCCTTGCCTAATTATTTCCAGATCAATTAAAACATTTAATATTAATGAGATGTAACTGCTTCAGTCACTTCACCTCAAGAGCACATTAGCCCTGAAAAAAACAGACATATTTAACTTTCCTAATGGTCAGTTTTGATCTCCGAGGAAAACTAATAGAACCAAATAATATTTCTGTTATTAAGTATTATGGCAAAATGAAAACATATTTATCTTCTACATTTATTCTGTGTGGCCTGGGAAGTTGCTAAAAGATATTTAGGCTCTTTACTGCTGTTTTGTTTAAGAGAAAAGAGACAGTAACAGATGGATTTAAGAAAGGGTGCCTTAAGGTAAGATTATGAAAGAAATTTCAGTGAACTCCAGAGGGCCATCCAGCCTGTTAAACGCCCTCTGTATGTATATTTAGGGACAAACAGACCCTGCAAAAGACAGTAGGAGGGCAAATGTCCCTAGAGCAGAGTCCATTATGTCATCTATTTTGATATCCTGTTTTTGGGAACCAGTGTACATTCCATTATGTTTTTCAGTACATTCTTAAAATTTGAATGAAAACTGGTTCTTTGTAAGCCAGGAAAGAACATCTTCTGGTTCCCTAAAAAACTTCTTTAACTGATATATTAAATAGGTTTATTTATTTTTTTTGTGAGCTCTACTTATGATATTTGTATGGGTTTATCTCTCTTTATGTGGTGGATTTACAGTGGAGGAAATAAGTATTTGACCCCTCGTGGATTTTGTAAGTTTGTCCAATGACAAAGAAATGAACAGTGTCAGAACAGTATCATTTTAATGGTAGGTTTATCTTAACAGTGACAGCACATCAAAAGGAAAATTGAAAAAATAACTTTAAATAAAAAATAAAACTGATTTGCATTTCATTGAGGGAAATAAGTATTTGAAACCTCTAACAAAAAAGACTTAATACTTAGGGATAAAACCCCTTGTTTGTAAGCACAGAGGTCAAACGTTTCTTGTAATTGATGACCAAGTTTGCACACATTTTAGGAGAAGTTTTGGTCCAGATCATCTCTAAATCACCAAGGTTTCGAGGCTGTCTCTGTAGAGATGATGGTGTCCATAGGTGTTCTATTGGATTAAGGTCCGGAGACTGACTAGGCCACTCCATGACCTTAATGTGCTTCTTCTTGAGCCACTCCTTTG
>JBBPDE010000017.1:8943688-8958396 GCA_037974605.1 Nannopetersius ansorgii | reverse complement strand
ACACACACACACACACACACACACACACACACACACACACACACACACACACACACACACACACACACTCACAAATCGATATTCCATATATGGGCCCATATAACAGTGATGGGAATTGGTCATTTGATTTGTGTTCTGTTTCAGGTGTTGCCCACACACTGCACAGTCTAAGCTTTATTTTACTCTATTTATGACCATACAGCCTTGTTTTGGCAGATGTTTTTCTTTGCTTAACGTACAAAATAATTCAGTATTTTGTGTTTTTGTATCACTTAAATGATTACAGGAATGTTTTAAATGAGCTACTTGCAGGATTTTCTGCTTTTCTTCTAAAATACATTCATATGTGTAAATGTTACAGTGTAGCAAATAAGTATGCAAAGTGGATCACTGGAAATACATTATGGCTTTCAAATTTACATTTTCAAGCTTTTTGAAGAAATTGAAATGAAGGGTCGAAAATGGTTTGAAGGCACCCTTGGATTGGATCAAGTCATGAAAAATGGGGCATATGCAAGAAAAAGTGTCCCAAACAATTCAAAGAGCTAATTACATCAGGATGGCATCAGACCCACAGCTGTATTCACATGATGCTCACATGTTGGTGTGTGAGAAATGTAAAGTTATTCCTCTAATAGGAGCTTCACTCCCTGGTGCATATGGAGTCTCCAGCGGAGCTGTGCAGCGCTGCTTTGCATTTAAACAGAGCTGCTTCTATTTTTGTCACTAGGTCTTGTATTGAAAACTGAAAGTTTCAGAGTTTTCCTCTCAACATATCTCCAACGTGTTCCATTCATGCTAATCAAAGTTGACAGTTTTAGGTGGGTAGTCTGAACTTTCCACTAACCAGCTAACTTGCATACCAAAGAACCACTGGGGTTCCTGAATAAAATGATTATTAACATTACCATGTGAGATAGCATATACAGAGTAAAATTGTTGTGCAGAGTAAAATTAATACATTTTTTCTCATATTTTATTTTTTTCCCCCCGAGGTGATGTATATGTGGGTTTATGTACGAGAAACTATATTATTCTTTTATCCTCTAAGCTGGCAGTATACTTCACACATCAAAGAACCAAATGAAATCAAATTGCCTCCAATCTAATTGTCATATATAAAAACAAAAAACAAAAATGTGTGCCTTTCTGACTCTCAAAATTAAATAGGCTGTTTTTGTTACTGTGCCTTTATGACTGGTATATGTAAATGACCTCTGTTCTGATTGTCTGGCCTCTACTGTGACTCATTCAAAAGACATTCAGAAACAGAGTGAATAGACTAATCTTGCAGCTTAGTTTCACTGGGAAATGTATTGTATGTTTTGAATGTTTGCATATTATATCAAAGACCCATTAAATCCATTAATAATAATATAAAAATGTTCTGTATTTAACAGTAAATAGCCATATCCTATGCTTTCCCTTGACTCCCTTACTAATATTTTTTCTGTTCTAAATTGCATTTCTCAGTATGGCCAGGGTCTCTTCTTATGTTGCCTAATTATAGCTTGGTTATTTTTTATAATATTTTGTGCTTATTTCAGCTTAATATTTGTTGTGAAACATCCATTAAAAATTTCCGCACACATTAATCAGTTACAACTGCAATATGAGCAGACCCTGAATCACTGGCTACTCATACACGCACATGCAGTGTAGGATGCATTATTCATGCGTGTGGTCTCTGTAGATCTCTGGTGGAGGGTGGGCAGCGAGCGAGTGGTATTAGAAGGCTGCGATTGTGTCTGTTAGCTGTAAAATGACAGCAGTGCTGTTTGTGCAGTCCTTCCCTTTATTCCAACAATTCTGCAGCTAAGCCTTCTGATTGACTCAAACTCGTCACGGTGTACGGTCAGGAAAAAAGTGTGATAGAGTCGGGACAATCAAAAGATGGAGAAAGTGATGAACAGAGGAGAGACAGATGAACAGCTTGAAGTGCTACAGTGAGGGGCAATGTGAACTCAAATTTATATCATAATATTTTCTAATAGCATCACAATAGAAGAAACTCTGAAGCTGTGATTTTTTTGTACCATTTTAATTTAAATGATATGCATGTTCCTTTATATGCAATTTATTCTCTGTAATATCTTTGATAACATTTTTGATTGGATTGATTGGTATACTGTCTCAAAGAGAAGTAAGTAACAAGAAGTACTATTATTATCATAAACATTAGTTGTTATAGTCTTATAGAAATTCAGTAATATTAGTTTCATTATCAAATCACTTGTTATAGTGTCAAAATAAATAATATTAATAAAAAAGGGAATAAGTAATATTATTATCATTATCATATCAATTGTCATAGAGTTTTAGAAAATATTCTTTTCTTTTCTGTTCAAATGCTGTCACAAAAACTCTAATAATGAATTCAGACACTCAGGTTTTTCAGGTACTGAAACAGGCTGCTGGCAAAACTGCCTTTGGCTTTGACATAACTGGGATAGTACTGGAGAATGCGACACAGAGTAATGTGGGGTAAAATGCATCACAGTTTGTGTAGGTTCAAGCAGAATGTGCTTCTGGTCATTTTTGTGTATTACCATAGCAACCACACCTGCAAATTTCCACAGCAATAAATCTTTTTCACAAAGACCCGTGTCTCCGTTCAGTGAAAGGAAAGCAGTGCTTACTCACTCTCTCTCCTGCAGCCAGAATACAGAGACAATGTCATAACGCATATACGCTGTATCATAACACTCCAACGGCTATATTTTATTTCAGCAAGCATTCTGGATTGTTAAAATAGGTACAGACTTAAATTAGTCAAAGCACTTAAAAAGTAAAGAAAACTTTCTGTATGTAGAGAGGATTTACTTCATCACCTAATTATATTCTAACATTCTGTTCAGCTCCTGAAGGCCTAACCAATATAGATCTTCAGCTGAATCCTGACTGTTCTATTGGGCTTTTCAAGATATTAGCCCTTTTGTTTCCAACCCAAAAATGAGTATTACTACAATACTTGCCGAGTTCAAATGTAACAACCTGGATAGATTTGTTCAATAAAAAGTTTTTAACATGTATTTCTTTATATCATTCTGGCTTTTTTGAAGACCAAGACCTCCAAAGTTTATGGGAAAACAACATAGCTTTTCATACCTCCCATCTCTAGCACAAGTGTCAGAGCTGAGGTAAAGAAAGAGACAGGAATGATGGAAAGAATCATTCCATTAAAATATTACATCATCTTCCAGTTACCCCGAATTGCTGTGTGAACACTCCTGAAACATTGTGTATGGAAATGTATTCTCTGCCCATCCCTACACTCCGACAGATACTGCAGGTAATGACCTTGTTTCAGTTGAGAGCGAGTGTTTTCTTCCGATAAGCCTTGGTTTGCGTACAGCGCGCAATGAATACATACGCTTCCTCTCATTAGCGCCGGTGTTCAGGCCATTCTGCTGACGTGTGACGTGCTTGTGTTGCGGGTCCCTGAATCACAGTGTCATTATTCTATAAATTGGTAGTAGAGCAAACAAGGATGGTAATGCAATAGCGCTGCCCTTATTCTCTTCATTGTTAAAGAAGGTGCATGTCACACACTCACTAAAAGCAGACTGTAAGCATTTAATCAGGCACAAACTACCATCTTTCCCTGTAGCCCATGTTTGTTTGTATAGTAATTTAAAATAACTAGCCAGCCCAGCACTGTGAGGGAGGTCATGTAAGCTTTACTGCTATACAAGCGCTGGCCAGACAGTAATGCATGAGCATGATAAAATAAAGCTCAGGCATTCCTATGGCAAGAGTGTAGCTTTTATTATCCATGACAGATTCTGAAAGCAGCCAATCAATTTCTCATTTAGCCCTACATGGAGTGCCTTCATAAAATCTGTGGTGTTGAGGATTGCTTTATTCTGTTTATTATTAAAGTGTTGTCTATGTATTTATATAAGTGTGCAATACTATTACTATGTACTGTGTGCGATATGGGAAGAAAATGATATTGTAGGACATTTTCAAAATGCTTATTTTTTGTGGAATCTTTTAAATTGGAATGGACAAAAATGAAATAAAAATATTTTTAGTCAAATCATCAATTCCCATCTATTTTTTCAATCTTTCCCATTCTGAACTGCACAAAATAACAAAATTTGTGTACAAAAAAATCTTTTTGTACAAAAAAATGCAGATGGTCAGTGTCTGGTATAGAGGTATATTGTGATGTAATTTGTCATGATTATGGTAAAAGCAACATATTGCTTAATCCAACAAATAATGTTTTGTTTTCTCTTAAAAATTATATCGATAATAATGATAATGATTGATAATAATGATGCCACTGAAGAAGCACTTTTGTTTCCTTAAATAACTTTTCAGTGAATGTTTTTAAAGTACATTTTTAAAGTTCATAGAACATTCACAGAATCTTAAGGAAAAGCCCTTAAATTGGCATAGAACCTTAAACTTTTATGTGAAGGCGCTTTCTTCACACTCACACTTTCTTTATTTTTCAAACACTGCTCTTTAAAGAATCCAAAGCATTTCTTCTGTGGCATTGCTCAGAACACCTTAGCAAATTTATTTAAAAATACATTTAACATGCCGTGTTTGCATGGAAATAAGTAAACAATCTTGATGTATATAAAAATATGTATAAGATAAAGCTATATATTTAAATACTACTGTATTTAATAAGCCCAACATTGAGGTATCACTGTCCATGTTTTTTTTTTTTTTTAATAAACCGCCAAATTGATGTTGCGTTCCTGCCTCTTATTACTTTCTGTTGGACAGCTAAGGGAAATTATGCCATTCCCAGTGCAGCCGACATACATTAAGGTTTAGATTAGCTTGACTGAAGGCAGCCTCATGTTTCCATGAGTTTTACAACCATATTCATCTTAGTCGCAGAATAGTAGTAAGGTTGTAATTTAACTACTAATTGTTGGATAAATCAAACCTCCTGGTGCTCATCATAAAACAGATCTAACCAATAGAACACAGACACACACACACAACATGCACAGCCCTCTTGCATGTACTTTCCCCCTATATTTCATCTGGTCTTCAAAAGAACAGTGTGCTAGAGCCTAGAATGGAACATTGATCATGCCACACCTTCGTGCACAATAGCTGCATTCACACTGAACCTATAAAGCCTTTGAAAAATCCAAATTGTTTCATCTATATTCCATACATTTTTTTTATGTAGTCAAAAGAACTGTATTTTTCTGTCTTTGTCCTCCTCGGCTCTTCATTTCGCTTGCTTTTGCATGAATGTGACTCTTCTTTAAAAGATAACAAGTGCAAAATGAATATACTGTTTTAATATCAAACACGCGGCTGAACAAATGGAGCACGCTGAATATTAAACATTCATCTTCTCGAGAGTCCTGATTTTAGTCATACACAAACATGCACACACATTGGTATAACTATAGTTGTGAGGACATTCTTCTGAGGAATACTGTGTCTCAGTTATACCACACCTATAAACATTAACTTTGGTAACCAAAGAGCAATCTCTCTGCTCTTTAGGTTTTTTACAAATTTGAGTTTGTGGTGAAAGCAGCATGTTTCCATGTTAGGACCAGCAAAATGTCCCCTTTTCTACAGATTTTTCCAATGTTCCACATTTAGTCCTCACAAAGATATAAATACTTATACACACACGGGCACACAGTTGCGGGTAGGCACTGACATGTAAAATTAGGACATCTCATATGGCTGCTCTGTTGTGTAACACTTACAGTGATACCTGTTCCATAACAAGTCGGTAAAAAGCATAATCCTGCTCCAACAACATCATACTAAATTAAACATGCTTCATTTTTCCCCGAAATGAAAATTGAAAGACTTTTTCCATTTGTCTGTCTGTCAGAGTGCATTGCTACATCCATCCATTACTGCTCAGCCTGTCCTCGGCTGCAAATCGATCGGGGGAAATTCTGCCTGTCAGGTCATCTTTAAAAATGTACAAAGACTGTCCTTTTCCAGTTGCCGGTTTGCAATGAAAGAGGGACAACATTGTTACATCCTCTGACAAAATATCTGATACGGAAATGTGATTTGTCTCTCTCTGGGCTGGTAAGAAAAGATCACTGATGATATTTTTTCCTGGTGGCTTGGTCAAATTGTTACATTTTATCTGCTCTGAGATCCCCGTCCATCACAGTCTGCAGAAATGTCAAGGCAGAATGAGGGACAAATACATTTAAATAATTGAAGTGTAAAAACAATAAGCAAAAAAACCCCAATAAGCAATAAATGCTTAAAGTCCAAGTACACTACTTGACAGAGTGACAACGATAACTTTGTTGGGTCATATGAGCAGAGGAAGGTAAAGGAAAGTTAGCTACAATTTATTCTTCTAACCAGTCATGTGAATCTGTTAATAGAATGTTCATAGTTTTACCTAATGCTCCATCAGCCATCTTGGGAATACTGAAGACCAACTTATTGGAAATACTAAACAAATGCTATACTGACCAAGATGGCAGTGAGTTCGCATAGTTGGATAGAGAAAAGACCACCACAGCCCAGCCCAGACACTTCATTAACTGATAAACATCTGGTATGTGCTCCTCTCCATCCCACTCCATCTCCCTCCTCATCATTATCTATCAGCCTGCAGAAAACCAACATATCAGTCAGCGAAAGAAGGGAAAAAGCAATCCTCAAATCTGTCAGGATAATTGTGCGAGTGATAAGTCTCCCATGGAGAATCCATCAAACAGCAGCTTCCTTCCCTAGCGAGCACATCCTTAAAGTGAGCCCCTCGCTGTGGTAATGTTGACGTGGAAAGTCAATAATGTTAAGTCAATTAGCATCATAAAAAGGAAAGAAACAGAATAGGAGCCAGATGATAAGCCTAATGACACGAGCCCATGTAGCTCAGGACAACAGCAGCACACAAGCATAGACGCAATGCCCATTAAAGATCTGAAGAACGTTCAAACGATGGCTACGCAGAGCCAAATTATAATATCTTTTCATGTTATTTTGCATTTTGTCGCTCAGCCTCACTGTGTCTGACATGAGCTTTAATGATGGCCATTGGAACACTTACTCTGCTAACTCCTCTTGAAAAGAACAGTGATAGATGTGATGGGTGGGCCTTTTGGAGAGTCAGGGTACACTCCTTATACAAGTGCTATAGCACTTTGATGCAACATCTTTGAAACTATTAGCACATGGAGTGATATTCAATGTGTGGTTCTTTAAAGATCTGAGATGTGTTTGTGTGCGGAACACTCCAAATCCTGAGAAGATTCTATAGCAAAAAATTGGCTTTCCAGTTTAAACCCAGTCCATTTAGCTGTTTTTAAGAGTGCAAGGTCACAAATAAGTAGATAAAATGGTAAAATGACAAATGTTTTTTTCATTCAAAGTTTACAAGGAACATTTGATTGAGGCTGAACCTAAAGTGAACTTAATGTTGCACAATATTGCTGGATTAGAGAGCATGCCAAATCAACCTATGCAGAATGATTTCTCCTGGCATTAAAGATTAAATTTACAAGCCTCATCAGCCACAAACACAACACTGCACCATCAAAACATTTTCTTCTGAATAATGCAGAACTGCAGAGCTGGGTAATTATCCCAGGGTGTTGCTGCGTGTGTGGCTGTGCCACTGTTCCATCACCAGTGAGGGTGCTGTGGCCAGAGTGTCCTGGGAGGGCAGTAAATTGCGTGTGTGTGTGTGTGTGTGTGTGTGTGTGTGTGTGTGTGTGTGTGTGTGTGTGCGTGCGTGTGTGTTTGTGTTTGTGTGTGTGTAAGTGTGCTAATGTCAGGTTACTGCAGTTCTGAGCTGAAAGACACTCTGCCCCTGATTACAGACTACACCCTCTACCCCTTTCGCTTCATGCTAAATATGTACAACTTAATAGCACATTAGCACCTATTCAAGCCTAAAACAGCCTTCACTTTGCGTAGCATCGGAGGAAATATGTTAATATTTGGCATCCAGAGAAAGTCACTTAACGGAGACTTGATAGAAGACTTGTAAAGGTTCTGTCTGAATTGACAAGACAGTATTATATGAATGAAAGAGACGCATTCAAAAGTAGCTCAGTTTGCTTCAGTTGGCTGTAGAAAGAGAGAAATCATGCATCTGATTAAGAATATATTACCAATTTTTTTATTACTAATGTTGTAGCTACATTCTTATAGGGTCCAGTGCAGAAGAAATTAAAGTATGCTTTAATTTAAAATGACAGTATGCTTTGTAATTTGCTTGTTTAGTCATTATTGTTATCTTTGAAATGAATTGAAGCTCTTAAGGCAGGCCACTGCATCCCCAAGCACTTTGGACAAAATGTTTTTGTTAAGCTACCTATTTTAGATTTTAATATTAAAAATAAAGATGACATCATGGTACCGCTTATGGATCAATTTGATAAGCTTGGACGAAATCCAGTATCAAGGAGAGGGAGATGAATAGATGTCAGGGTTGTGTGTAGTCCCGATGGAAGCTAGCTGAGGGATGCTGTTAAGAAATTAGATCCTTCTGTGAGTCATGCATCTATATGTAAGGGGTTCATTAAAGATTTTAGATGGCATGGCCACTGCGGCCCCCCTCTTCCTTCCCTTATCACTGATTATTGCATTTGGTCTTAATTATAGGGCTGCTAAATGGTTCTTGGCTTTGACACATGGTTCCAGAACAACAACAAAAAAAAAACCTCAATTGATGAAGAATCTCGAGGAAGGTCCCTCATTCTCACATATACCATACGCAAAAATGGTTGCCTAAAGAAACATCAAGTGAAAGGTTCCTCAGGGTGTCAAAGTGGTTCTTCTGTGATACTGCACCAAATAACATTTTTGCACCTTTATTTTGGAGTGAAAATGAGACTGTAAACATGAAATTGAAGCCCTAAACAAGCCTGAATGCAATTCACATACACTCACTTCAGACATAATAACACACACTCCATACCTAATTTGGCATGTGGTAGAGGTTAAGTAGATCAATAATGGATGATATTAAAAGGTGTGCACTTAACCTTCTTAGTCATCTGCTTGAAATGCAGCTGTGCTACCTGATCTCTGAATGGGGGAACTCGTAATGTCATTACGACTGGGTAAAGAGATCTTATCGAATGCCGATAACACCATATTTACTGTGCCAGGAAAGATGACTCCATTTTTAAAGATATGTTGGTGCCACACTTTAGCTTGTCATTAATTTGTTTCCACATTTCAGTCGTATGCATTTTCGCAGCCACTACTGGGACCATATGCCAGTGCAGATACAGTAAAGATTAGAATCTCCCCAGCAAGCAGTTTATCACCTAAAAAAGATGAGCTGCAGAATTTTGCACAGTACAACTGCAGACACAAACATAGCACATTCCAAAATGGCATTTGACAGAGGAGCGTGATCTCTGCCGCTTCCACGCAGTTTTGAGAACTTACTGCAGCTGCATAAGGAATGAGTGGAAAAAAAGGCGAGAGGGAAGAGTTATGTTTAGAGAAATACAAACCAAATGTTTTATTGTTGTAACCTCTGTAGACTCCTCATAAAAATAGTGTTGCTCAAAATAAAGACAAAGGGGGGGAAAAAAAATCACTGTTTGAACGATCACCATAGAGGACAGCCCATAATGCACACATTCATTTGTATCTCCTTCTGAACAAAAAGCAAAATTGTAAGCAGTCATGTTAATGTTAACTTGCAGTCAACCTTCATGTCATGACAACTATCTCTGCATTGCTGCAAATGAACATCCGGTTGAGCCCTTACGCTACGAATCTGAGGCAACTTTTGTAATGGATTTCCTCTATTTTAGCCCTAAAAGCCACTCAAGCCTTAAGAAAGCAATTGGGGGATTTAAAGAAGGATACAGATTGCCTCACTGCTTCTCACTGCAAGGTCCAATGAAAAGCAGTCTGGCAATTCAGGAAATGTGGAGTTAACCACTCGCTGCAAAATAGCATATTAGACAAAAAATCCCATTTGGCTGATAGCTAGTGAACAGCAGACTCAGGGGAACCTCATGTTTGTAGCCGTAAGATATATTTTGCAGTGTTTTAGTTCTGATATTTCTTTAAACCCAAACTCTTTTATTGCGTGTATAACATTTGGCACATTACAAATTGTTGTTGCTTTTACAAGATAAACCTGTAAAGATTCTTTTGGGGACAGTTATGTAGAAATTGTACCAGGTTCTATCTAGCATTGTCTAAAAACCACAGAGTGCCCTTATCAAACAAATCTGTCCTCATTTGCAGTGTCATGTCAGTATCTTCACATTTCTCCATCTTAAATAGAAGTTACAAGTTAGAAAATAGTTTAAATTCATTTTTCATTTTTATATAATCTGCTTCTCTTACCATCCCATAGTGGATTAATTTATATATATTTATATTCATATACTTATATATAAGCATGTACAAGAAAAACAGTCTCATTTTTGCACTGGGTACAAAAGTAATCGCTGTCTTTTCTTTGTGCATTCTATTGCATGTTTTCATGAGAAACAGAAAAAAGGAAGGGAGGAGGAGAAGGAGGTGGAGGGAACGTTAGATCTGGGTTTCCTGTACCTTCTCCTTGGTGTGAGTTTTAATCAAGTAGGGCTCAGGGATGGTGCTGATGGTGGTGGGCCGAGGGCGGTGAAGAGAGTTGCCAATGTTGTTCTCTGTCCAGGGAGCAGAGTGTGCTGGTTTGTACGTGCTGTAGCTGGGTTTGTAGGTGCTGTTACGATCTCTCAGGCTTGGCAGCACCATCCCGCCCTCTCCTGGTATACTTGTCCCCGAGGTGGTAGGAGGAACATCCTCCTCCATCTGAATGATCTCTATAGTCCTGGCAGCTGCAACCGTGCTCCTCTGCTGGTGCTGCTTGCGCAGCTTGTAGAACGCGATCAGCATGACCGCAGCAAGCAGCGTGACCGCAACGAAGCAGCCAATAATAATTTTTGTAGTCTTCATCACCTCATCTAAGCTGGCAGGTGGGCGCACTGTTCCTCGAATGGTTGGCACACTGACCTGTCGGGGTGTCTGCAGCAGCACGGTTGGCGTTGAAATAAACACAGGCTGGAAGACGGAGGGCGAGGCCGTGACCGTCTTTGGCTTGACCACTTCCTCTGACGTGGGCTCCACCACCTCCACTGTCACTGTGGTAAAGTAGCTCAGGTGCTCTGAGGTGTTCAGCTCAGCTGCACTCACATTCAGGTAGGCCGATGCATTGGAGTTTCCAGCCATGTTTGTCACCATGCAGGTGTACACCCCTGTGTCAGATGGCAGCACATTGGAGAAGTTTAGAGTTCCATCATTGAGAACGTATATCCGGGGATGATTGGAGCCATGGGTCAGAACTGTTCCGTTGGGAAGGAGCCATCTGACAGATGACATGGGGGCTGTACGACACTTAAGCTCAGCTACTCGCTCTGCAGAGATGTTAAGGTCCCGTGGGGCATCTAGGATGAAAGGAGCAGAGCACTGAAAGGTAGTCTGGTCCACTTCTACTAGGTAACGCCCTCGCAGGTGTGCAGGGGTGTGGCAGCGGCCACAGCATGTGGAGTTGGTAGGGATGTACTCTCTCAGCCACCAAGCCAGCCACACGACATCACAGTCACACCGCCATGGGTTATGGTGCAAGTGCAGCTCTACCAGGTAACTCAAGGGCGCAAAAAGGTCATGGGGCAAAGAGCTAAGGTTATTATGTGCCAGGTTGAGCTCAACCAAGGCTGTGACATCATCAAAAGCATTTCTCTCCATGGTGGTGATTTTGGAGTTCATAATCCAGAGCTTTTTAAGGGATTTTAGACCCCTGAAGGATCCAGGCTTGATCTCTGGAAAGTAGTTCTCTGACATCTCCAGCTCCTCTAGACCCACCAAGGGGGAGAGAACAGGCATCTCCCGCAAATTACACATTCCAAGGTTTAGGTATTTCAAGTTGTATAATCCCTCAAAAGCACCCTCTGAAATATACTCCAGTTTCTTCAGTTCTCCCAAATCCAGACGCATGAGCGAAGGGACTCGGTTGAATGCATAAGACGGTATGCTTTCAATAGGGTTGTTCCTGAGCCATAACTCCCGCAGCTTAGACAAGTACTCAAAAGCGCCACTTGGGATTACGGTCAACCGGTTGTCAAAAAGCTCCAGGGTGTTCAGATTGGTGAGACCATTGAAAGCCCCCACCTCAATCTGCCGAATGGAATTCCTGCCGAGCTGCAGCACCTCCAGGTGGTGGAGGTGTCGAAAGGTGTCAGCCTGGATTATCTCTATGCTGTTCTCCATGAGGTTGAGATGCCGTGTGTTGGTGGGGATGCCAGGGGGCACTCGAACCAGGCCTCGCCTGGTACACACCACCTTGCTGAACTGGTTACTGCAGGAGCAGACGGCTGGGCAGTTCTGTGGTCCGGTGGGGGCGGCGTACACACTCCACGCTCGCACCATGAGGTAGACTGCACAGAGCAGGGCTGCGTTCCAGGCACGGTGCACAGTTACCTGCCACAAGAGACTCATGATGTGGCGCGTTCATAATTCAACATCGTGTGGGGATTCGGCTCGGGAACGGAGAACAGTGGCCCTACCCTGGTTTAAGCAAGACACTGCTTCTGTTTTCCATCGACAGTGCAGGATGGTGCTGTGATAAACACAGAGAAAAGAGAGGGAGAGTGAGGGAAAGAGAGGAGGAGGGAAAAGAGCGCACATTATTAAAACAGAAAGAATAATGATGTCAGTCAAAGAAATAAGTATGAATGCAAGACATTTACCTCATTAGTACAGAATTCTCAGGGATTCTTCTTTGAAAATCCCTTTTTTTGTGTGAGCCTGGTCAGCTTCAAGAACACCTCTGCAACATTTTGATATATTTCTTTTTGAAAAGTAAACTGTACTGTCAACTCCTTTGCCAAAATGGGTCCTTTGAATTCCAGAGAGAAGCAGCGTTTGGAGAAACTGGTTCAGGAGGTAAGGCCCAGTAAGCTAAGCAGGTGCATGGATCCAGTCAGATTGGAAAAGATCTCCTCTCAGCTCCCCCACTGATTGTCCTTGGAAGCCGACGCTGAATACCGCTGAACATTTTTCACAAGACTCCATTGCTGAACTGCAGACGCATTAAAAACGTATCAAGAAAAAAAGAAGGGAAAAAGAGTAAAGTGTGGATTGAAATCTGAATTCTTTTCAGATTTTTCTTCCTCCCTGTTAAAGACTAACCCGTTTCTCAGTTTTGCCGTTGCACTCACCCCTCCTCAACACTTGTCCAGTTGATTAGCCGTGCACTGATGAATACAAAAAGGGCTAACAGATGAACACTGCGGTCATTCCATCTTGCTTTTTTAACTCACTGTGGTCTCCTGCCCGTCACCGTAGCAGCAGCAGACTGCCGTGTGCACAGTTAGCAATAATCCGTCAATTTCTCCGGAGGGGGGCTCGGGGGTGGTGGTGCGGGAGCTGGGGGGTGAGGGGGGCTGGGAGGAAGGGGGGGGGTCAGTAGCAGCACAGCAGTGAAGCTCTCTAGCGATCGTTTTCTCTCTCTCTCTCTCTCTCTCTCTCTCTCTCTCTGCCTCTGCCTATCTTTTTCTCTCTTTTTCCTTCCCTCTTTCAGTGATAGAAAAGGAGAAAATGATCCCACTGAATGACGTTTTGTTGATTTAGAGAGCTGTCTTGATGAGGGTTCTGTAGTTTGTCCCAAGCGCAGATCTTGCAGTATTCCTTTATTCCCGCGTCTTGAGGTAGTAAGTTGGGGCAGTTCTTCAGCTTCTGCTCATGAGCCTATAGGCTGGTTGGAGCCTACTGTGGAAGCCGGACAGGCAAGCAGGCAGGCAAGCAAGCACGCAGGCAGGCAAGAAAAGAGAGAGCAAGCAAGCGAGAGAAGCATACACACTTGCACCCAGAGGTGAATCCTGTCCTCAGCAACGGCAGGAGTGGTGGCGGCGGCAGCGGCAGTGGTCCTCACCCCCCTCCCTGGTGTTCAGGCTCCTCTCTCTCTCTTTTTCTCTTTATGTGACAGGGTTGCGGCCAGCCGAGCCGCTCTGCTCTATCTCCTCCTTTTGTCCTTCAGTGAAAACGTGAATGTACTGCTGACGCATCCCGCTCAGAGCAGTGCATTGGTTTGATGCAGTGTTCCTGTGTATTAACACATCCACCCCCTCCACTCTTTCTTCTGCGCTCTGTCTCTCTTTCTCTCTCTCTCTCTCTCTCTCTCTCTCTTCCCCTCTCTCTACCTCTCGTGTGCGCACTCTCCAACTCTTCTTTTCTTAGTCTTTGAGGTGCTTGTGCTTCCATCATTTTGAACCATGTTTTACTATTGTCTTCTCCTTCTCCCCTTATTTTTATAGACTCCATCTCTTTCTTTTTCTCCCTCTCTCTCTCTTTTTATCTCTCTCTCTGTCTCTATCTCTCTCTCTCTTTCTCTCTCTCCTCGTTTCCTTTCTTTCTCTCTTTTTCACACATGCACCCTGTTTCTCCCTCTGTAGTAATCTATAGTGGGACAACAGCCCCCCACTGCCTCACTGCAAAGGGGGTTGTGACTACAAGTAATTTGTTACCCCCCCTCCCATTTGGAGTGCTCCCAAACCATTGTATTTTACAAGGAAGTGCAGGGACTAGTTTGTGAGAATGTCCTTATAGGATGTCCACTATACATAGTGAATGCATTAAATAACACTGAGTTTTAGGATGCTCTGCGAAAAGTAACAGATGAAAATCTCTCTATGCAGCTGTCTGTCTGCCTCTCTCTCTCTCTCTCTCTCTCTCTCTCTCTCTCTCTCTCTCTCTCTCTCTCTCTCTCTTTCTCTCTCCCT
>JBBPDE010000017.1:8923552-8934707 GCA_037974605.1 Nannopetersius ansorgii | reverse complement strand
TCTCCACATCATTGCATTCAGTTTTTATTCACAATTTGTTTAGTGTCCCAACTTTTTTGGAATCCGGTTTGTAGTTTTTATATTTACCTGACATTTTAAAAACAATCTAAAGCAGTCAGTTGACTAATTGCATTTAACTAATATAATTTAACTATTTATCAATAATGCTAAAACAACAAAAACATTTTTTTGTAACACAATTTCAGTTTACTGGTATACATGATATATCACCTAGCACTATGCAAAGCTGATTTCTTTAAAACATGGAGGATCTTTTTTCTTTGCACTCAACTTGGTCCTGTGAGATACTTTAACCAGGTAATTGAAAAGGATTGCTACTTGTCTTCAGAATGAAGAACACTTGAAATATGGCACTGGCTCAGGAGGTACTGAGGTTAGGATGTAGACGAACAAGAAAATGAAACATCTTAGATTGTTCTTATTACATCTTTTACCACTGTAGGATAGTTTAACAGTAACGTGATCTATCAGCCACCCTCTGAAAAACTGGTAGTTAGATTTTAGACAATGCGTTAGATCTTTCATTCTCACTTTCAAACAAGTGTAATTAAAAGAAAAGGGTTGTAGATTTAAGAGAGTCAGAGGTGAATTGGTATGGATGGTCCAGCACTGCTGCACTCCCACCTGGGCGAAACTCAAGAGGAACCGAGACAGTATGAGACAGTAGAGATTGGTGGAAATATGATTGTGGGGTTCAGCGATAAATCCTTTAAACTGGAGGTTCTGACCTGTGGTAATATGTTTCCTATGGCAATGCAATTCTGGATTTCCCTGAGGTGCTCTGGGCCTCTATGGAAGAAAAGCATTCAGCAGCTTTCTCTAAATTGAAGTCAATAACAGCCCGCCGTTTATTAAGTGTTCTCAGATACTCCAGGCAGCTTCTGGACGAATGGCGATTGAGTTCTGAAAATATAGCAGACTAATAGGAATTGATCTATCGCTCCACGGTTGAGAAAAGGCAACAAAATAAAAATATCAACTTTGGAGAAGTAATCGAATTTTGCTCAACTGAACTGTGCGAAAGCGTTCAGTATAAACCTTGGTTTCCTAATCCTTTTTAATATATTTGCATTTTCATTTCGGTTTATGGGATTAGAGGAAACACCTTCTCAAACTCTGCAGTGTGCTGGAGTTTTCAAGACTTTTGAGAACAGGCGTATGCCATTTATGAGGAAATAGCTACTGAAATAAGTAACACTAGTCTAAAGGAAAAAAACATTTATATACATGGTCCTCTATTTCCTGGGGATCTTACACCTCTGAATAAATGAATGTTTTTGGCCTGAGGGGTGCAATGGAATGGTTTGAGTATGAAAGTGGTTTTTAGTGCTCTGTCTTGAGTCTGTCTCAAGTTCAGAGCTCAGTACTGCCTGCCATCTTTTTTTGGCTAGCCTCAGGTTAGCCACATGGCCTTGTCCTACTGCTTTGCTGTAGCCAAAATCCAAGCTGTGACATCACTGAAAATCTGTGTGTGATGTTTTGGAAATCATGTGGCCAGAGAAATACCTGGCAACATGGCAATATTTGCACTATATTATCAGAAGTACATGATATGTGCAAAAAATCCAGACCTCCAGACCTTCCTAATTGTGAATTCTTCTAATGTATGGTCTCGTATTGCTGACAGGTGTTGGAATTTTCTACAAATAACTTCTGTATGCTTTATAGAAAAGCACTGGCAATAGAATGGGGATGGTCTAGATAAGCTACACATAAGCCTAAGGCCAGCATACCCAATGCCGAGCATCAGCTAGAGGGCTATACAGCTCCCCAGAAGTGGGCTATGGAGCAGTGGAAGTGGCTTCATCAAGCTTGTGGGGCTTAGAGCAATCAAATTTTACAGCAACGTTCTAGCATCCAGTATAAAGCCTTAATGATTGGTGACTGTTGCTGCAGCATAGGGGGTGGAGCAAACTTTTTTTTACCCTTGATTTCAGAAACAATTTTGAGTAAGCTGGTGTCTAAATATTTTAGGACAGATGATGCACACAACATTAGAAATATCATGTTAAAATGGCAGACAATTCACACTTGAGAAAACATGAATATCATGAATGCATTTTAATGGGATTGTAACCAAGCTTTATGCATCTTTGTGTGCACTGTCAACAGCTTAGTTCAGTCCAGCTTTTAGCTAAGAACACAGTGAGACAATTATCTGTATAATCAGTAAACGTTTTCCCTTTGTGCTCTGGACTAAAGGCTGGTGCTTTTTCTGAGAAAGTCACACCAACGTGACACCATTCTGTAAGCTGAGAATGGCTCATCATGATCTTGGTGCTTAGATCTGGAGCCTCCATGCTGGCCTGATGTTCCGGTAGCAGCCTGTGACTAAGCATCAGTCTCATGATTTAACTCTTGCCTGACAGAGCTGATTAACTTGATAACTCAGTGCCAGCACAGTGTAGCTCTGTTGAATCCAATGGCATAGGGATGGAGGCAACAGGGGAATAAGAATCGATTCCCGGACACGCTCCCTTACATGTGGATGCGCGTTCCACCTCTCAGAAACCAGAATGACATGCTTGCACACACACGGCACTGAAGCTTTCTCTTGGGAGATGCTAGCTGTGTGACTGAGGCACCTTTAAAAACACCTGAACAATTTGACAGTTATGTCTCATTTACCCCATGCCAGTGCTCATTCCTATCAGAGGACCCCAGCATCAGGAATGAAAGAATGTTCGCTAACCCTCTTGCCTTTCTTTTAACTCATCCAGCCTGAAAACAGTCGAACAGTGAATAAGTTTATTACAGCTGGTTGCCTAGTAGTTAGGGAGTTCACCCTGCAAACAGCAGGTCTTGGGTTTGAACCCTGGGACTGCTAGCGGCACCTCTGAGGTACCTTTGAGCAAAGTACCGTCCCCACACACTGTTTCCCAGGCTCCGGTGTTCCTGGCTGCCCACTGCTTCAATTTGTGAATGGGTTAAATGCAGAGGAAGGATTCATGATGTGGTATGTTCATGTATGACAGAACGGTCACTTTACACTTCTTTTAAATATGTATTTGTGGGCATTGCATGGAGACATTTATTACAGCAGAGGAACAGCCTCTGTAGTGGCAGGGTAGTGTTATTTTAGGCAAAGTGCATGCTGCCGTAGGCAGGTATAATAAAATGGGGAACATGAGCTTAGTTTGTTAGCTTCCATAAACAGGGAAAACAAGATAATTTCTTAGAATGTCATTTTGTCATGCCAACATGATACTGTGAGAATTCTCAGTGCGATGTCTTTGAACCTTGTTGTAGTGATGTTGCTCTGGGAAAATGCATTGTTAGCTAAATTAGATGCTGACATCCCCCTCGTTATTTCACTTACGCTGTTGCTGATATTTAAATATTAAACAGATGTGTAGTCACACTTTGCAGAAAATCAAAAACGCTCAAAATTTCAAAGCCTTTAACTAGTTATTTTACATGAAGGAACATAGGAATGCTGCTATCACATCAAAACAATATAAAGCTGTGATTACTGTGCAGAGATGTAACATTTACTGAAGCTACGGCTATGGATAAGTGTGCAGTAGAGTGAGTGGGTGTGTGGTGCGTCTAGAGTGCCATTTATGTGAAGTCCAGTGAATGTAAAACTGGTCAAAATAATAAAATAAAAAAGATAAAAAAGGATCATAGACATGAGACAGCGAAGTCAGATTTTTTTTCTTCTAATGTTTAGTGGTGGTGTTCTGCCTAGTGCATAAGATTTATGTGAACACTGATCTTTCTCTAGACCAGTGGTTCTCAACCTTTTTTCAGTGAGCCCCCTGTCAAATATTTTTTCAGCCAAGTACCCCCTAACCAGCACAAAGCATTTTTGGTTGAAAAAAAGACATGAAACACAGCCGTAAGCCATCAGTGTCTGATTTATTAAACTCTATCAGTTTTTTTTTTTTAAAAAGAAAAACATCAGCAAACCATTTAAATCTCCATCAATGTGCAGAACATTTGTAGTGGTCTCTTGAACTATTTGCAAATAAAAACTTAAGAAAGAAATGATGAACTTAATTATATAATTATATAATTATAGATAACAATTATCATCAACTTAAAGTGTCCTCTTTTGGGATGATAATAAAAATCTGTTCTCAAACTGAATGCATGAACTTAATTATAGATAAACATTTCTTTACAAAAAATAAACTTAACTTAATTTTCATTAAAGATTAGCAAAAAATGAAAAAAAAAATCTTAAAATATCTTTTTTAAGGATAAAGACTGACATCTTAAAGTTACAAACTGTCAACACTGAAGATTGCATTGAGTGCTTTAGTGAGAAGCTTGGGCTTGTGCTTCACTGAGGATCTTTGTCAATCTTGGTGTCAAGGAGGCAACTGCTGTGATCAAGCTGTTCTCCAGGCACAGTCTGTCTCTTTGCTTTGTTTTGATCACAGTCATTGCAGAGAAGGAGGCCTCACATAAATATGTGGAGGCAAAGGGTAGTAGCTGCTCCAAAATCCGGAGGCCACGGTCACTTCCAAGAGTTTTCCCTGATAAGTGACAGGTAGCTTGCTTGTTTTTGCTTCAGACAAGGGAAATGGGTTTCTCACCCAATCTAGCAGTGCAGATGTCAAAAGTAGGAATGAAAATCTTGAATCAAGTTGGTCAAATGTCCCACTATGACTGACGTACCAGGAGTTATGTCCACATCTTCACTAGAAAGAAAATCATCCACCTGAGGAAAGCAGGTGAAATCCCCCTTTGCACAGGCCCTTCTCCACGGTTCTGCCTTCTTCAGGAAGCCACCCACCTTGTCATACAGGTTTAAAATGCTGGTGTTTTTGCCCTGTAGAGACATATTCAGTTCGTTCAGTTTGCTGAATATATCTGCCAGATAGCACAGCTTTGCAAGCCAGTCTGTGTCCTGGAACAAGGTGGCATGGGGAGATCTGTGCTCAATCAGAAAGGTGTGCATTTTGGATCGTAATTCCGACAGCGGGTTGAGTATTCTCTCCCGAGAGATACAGCGTACTTCTGTGTGCAGCAGCAGTTGTGTGTGTTCAGCTCCCAAATTTTTATAGAGGAAGCGAAACATGTGTGCATTACGTGGTTCTTCACTTTATAAAGTTGATCACTTTGATGCTGTTGTTCAAAATGTCATGTAACACAGGGCTTATTTTCTTGGACGCCAATGCCTCCCTGTGTGTCACACAGTGAGTCCACTTCACGCCGGGGCTTTCTTTTTTAATGCACGCTTTGAGTCCCCTCGCGCTGCCTGTCATTAATGCTGCTGCGTCGGTGCAGATGCTGCTGCAGCATTTCCAGTTCAGGCCATTTTTACAGAAGTGTTGACAATATTAAAAATGTCCTCTCCTGTTGTTTCCCCTCCAACGTTTTGCAGAATGTGCTCATAAATGTCATCAGCATCAACATATCTCACAAAAGCAACAAGTTGTGCATTTCCACTGACAGATGTGGATTCATCCAGCTGGATGACAATGTCTGTTCCCATTTTATCTACTCTGCGGTAAACAGAGTGATTTGTCAAAGGCACAGTCTTAAATTTCTCCGCTGCGTTTCTGTCCAGCATGGTCTTAGCTAGCACAACAGCAGCGGGAAGGAAAAGGTATTCAACTATAGTGAATGGTTTCTTGGCTTTAGCTACGAGCAAAGAAACCGCACAAGAGACCTCCAGGGCTTTGGCTGATGTCATGGAGGCTTTCCGCATCATGTCTTGAGATGACTTGAATTCAGGAAACTTTAAAAACTCAGGTGGCTTACCAACATGACATGCGTGTTTTGTCTTGAAATGCCGCTGAAGATGCACAGTCTTCATGCTACTGTTGGCTAGTTTCTCCCCACAGAAAAACACAAGGGCTTGGGTGGGTTGCAACCCAAGGTCCGAAATCCCTTTAAAACATATTTCTCTAAATTTCTCAGAACTTTTCCGGCTCTGGTTTCGCCTTCTTTGGTACGTGTCCCGTGTTTTGAGCAGCATTGCTGCTATGCTTCAACCACGTCTCCATTATTTGAGTTTTCAAGGTGGCAGTGATTGACAGGTGATGCCTTGTGGCTCTGGGTTTTTTAGGATAATAAAATTGAATACACCATTGAATGTAAAATTCAGTTTATGAACAAACACATTTTATTGAACCATTTATTAAAAAACTATTTTAAAGGATTTTTGCATGGATGCTATTTTTTAAATATATATTTAAATCTTAAATCTTGTAATATTTCTTGGAGTGCCTTCACATACCCCCAGGGTTACGCATACCCCAATTTGAGAACCACTGCTCTACACTATACACGCATCAGTTTGTACGCAACAAAATTATTGGTTATAATTAAAAAATAAAATGACATTTTTCTAATGTCAAATAATATGCTGGACATACAGTTTATTTAACAACAACAACAACAACAACAATAATAATAATAATAATAATAATAATAATAATAATAATAATAAGAAGAAGAAGAAGAAGAAGAAGAAGAAGAAGAAGAAGAAGAAGAAGTAGAAGAAGAAAAAATCCCATAACTTGTAATGGCCACATTTCATGTTTTGTTTTTAGCAATATTCAAACTTCAGTAAAGAAACTGCAGTCATGCATTAGAATGTGCTAGAATTTACTGTTGCCTTATAAACAGCCCTTGTCCTTATAACTTCTGCACATAACTAAAATAAAGATTTTGGAAAAACTCTCTCTCTCTCTCAGCAGAGTGCTGGACAGTATGAGGTGCCATGTGCCCGTCTGCCTGGTCCAGTGCTGGCACACTGCCCACACCTTTCTCTGCTCTGGTGGGCCTGTTGAGGAGCTCAAAGCTTAAGCGTGTGTGTGTGTGTGAATAGGAGAGAAAGAGAGAGGTGGGCGAGAGGGATTTACACACATTACTTCGTGTGGCAGATTGTGAATTTGTGTGTGTGAAACAGAACCATGCTTACTTTTGTGTGACAGCCCCATGGCTCTTGGTGTGTGAGGATGATAAATGTGGGGTTGTTCCGCACCTTGGCCTGTCTGAACACTATTTAGTGGACTGAAGATTGTCCCTGACAGGACACCGTCCCCATCAGCCAGCATCTCGGCTGTCAGCACTAACGTCCCCAATGCAACTCCTTAACACAATTACTACTTAATAACAGCACCCCTTCCTTTCGTTACGACTAATCTCTGCTGATTAATGGTGGAGGCGCACCACTCAGCCTATGGGTGTCAGAGAAAAATGAGCCTGGAGTTAAAGCTTACCCTGCCTCGGTCTGCTCATAAAAGCCTCTGTACACAGTCAGCTCGATGCTGCAGTGTCCAGAAGCCAGAGCTGAGTGATATTATGGTCCGTACCAGTATTCCAGTTACTCAACAATAATAATTTTCAGTTTAAGGATATTAATTCATTCATTCAGTTTCTGTAACCTCTTAATCCTTACTAGGTTCCTGGGTAACCTGAGCCTTTCCCAGGGCCAGCAGGCATGAGGTAGGGACTCACCCTGGGAGGGGCACTAGCCCACCGCACCATTTACTAATACTGAGAGATTATAGCCATGATATAGTGTGTGTAGCAAAACCTGGTACAAAGTGGTACAAAAAATCATGTAAACACAAATATGTAAAAAGGTATTTCATTTTTGATTTAGTTAATAACATTTCTTTACTTTAATTGTTACATTATTTACTGTAACCAAAAAACCCAAACATGTTTAGGTCCATTAATAGATTACTTGACTGTTACTTCTTCTCTAATTTACTGCAAAATTAAATAACAATTACAAAGAAAAGAAAAATCTTTGAAATATTTTAATGAATTTCAGAATTCCTTAGTATGTTCTTTTCCTTTAATGACAGCATGTCCTTGAGCTGGAAAAGCCTCGGATAAGTAGATCAAATCCACCGGAGAGTCATCAGAACACGTGCTTCCATGGACGGGATAAGATTGATCTTTTTGTGCAAAGTCTATAACATGGTATCACACTTTCATTTCTACTTCATTTTGAACAGTGAGCGAGAAATAGTGCAGGATCCTGAATTTTTCTTTATTTTACTTGTCATAACTTCTCTTTTGTTTACAACACTTCTAACTTCTAAAACGTGTTTCCTTCCAGGTAGTGAAAAAAAATCTCATATTCTTAATGTGATCTCAGACTTTGGGACCCCACTGTAGATTACATCAAGCAGGAGTAGGCAGAAAGACAGGCAGAGGAGTGTTGATGTATTTTATTCATATGTACATTTATATCAACTTGTTTCAAGGCAGTACTTGTAGTGCTTTTGTGGAAGACTTGTTCTGAGCCATTCTGTGATATCCACACTTTGCATTTCCATAAGGGTCCTGGTTAGCATACCTTGTTACTATGGTAACTGCAGCCCCATTTCCGCATTTCTACTTCTGCAGTGTGTAATAGGTGAGTCACCCTCACTAAGAGACACTGCTGAGTCCTAAATGAGAAAAGAGAGAGAGGAGGGAGAGAGCGTTGGTAGTTATGTGTCTCAATCCATTTAGCTTCCTTCTTTATTCATCATACAAAATGGAATGAAAGTCTATAGAGAAGTTCAACTTTGATAAAAATTTCAAGGTAATCTTTTACTGCTTCAAGTGTTGTTTATTTGACTGTAAACACTAGATATGTATACAATGGTCTGTGACCACCATTGGATGGGTACAGGATGGCATATTGTGCTCTGCAACCTTGACTTTTTTAAAAGAAGCCTTATAAAAAGATTCTTTCTTCAAGGATTCATGCTAAAATAATTTAATGGTCTTTGATATGTGCCTTGGGTAAAATTGATGCTATTCAACGATTCATTTTTTTTTTTTATGAAACATGGATCATAGTGAATTCCTGCTTTGTGACTGTCTTTGCCTTTTCTGGTAAGTAGTTAGGAGCTTCCAGACTTCTTCGCATAATGAAAAACCATTTTTGATTCTCCAATGAATCATTGAGTGGATGGTTCTTAAAAGGACCATTTTTGTGAACAAGATGTGTGATTGTGAAGCACCTTTTAAATTTAAGGTAGGAATCTTATGTGAATGTCCTTATGTGAACCCTTTGTCAATGTCACCACTCATTTGTGACTTGTTTTTAAGGGTGAAACTATTCTTTGAAATTTGTATAAGTAAAGTGGCCCCATATAGTCACGCGTGAACACACGACCGAACGGAACACAGTGTGAAAAATGAAATTCTTTCTCTGCATTCAACCCATTCAGCCAGTTAAGCAGTGGGCTGCTACCAACAAGGGGCACTGTGTGGGAGCAATGTGTGGGGACAGTACTTTGCTCAAGGGTACCCCGGTAGTGTTGGGGTTCTCACAATTGTTTGATTGTAGGGGACACCAGTGTATTTTAGTTAATATATATCATTTATTTATTTTCATGATTGTGATATTGGTCTTTACAGTACTGATATTGGAGACGTTTGCAATATACACATCTAACCAATCACAGTGTTTTGCTTTGTTTATATTGGTGTTTTGACAAATTAGTATATTAGTTAATAAATCTGGTCAAAACAATGTGCCCCACTGTCCAACTCCTACCGCGTGAGTACAATTTATACCCTATATAGTATTTTTAGTAAATGCCAATTATCGTTAAGTAACAAGTAACAATAAAACATAATTAAAATAATACAAACTATTTCTAGTTTCCTGGCTGCATTAATGCTGTCAATACAAAACCATAGATAAGATATTTTATTTATTACACATATAGATTTGAAATTAATATAATTACCACTACAAGGGCTTTGGTGGTCTTTTTGTGTTGAATATAAACTGTGTTCTTACATAGTCTGTCCTGCACATCAGCCCACACTCTCTGCACTACGTCACAGAACAATCGTACTAAAGACCTACTATTCTATGAGACTACATATTAAAAATATATATATTTGTTAGTTTATGACCATACATTTGTCTGTTTAGCAGTAATAAGTAAGCTTTTCACTGCACAAAAACTACCACCATGTAACAGAAACTACTTTTTTAACAGTTCTCATGTTCATGCATGAAAGTAATTCATTTGAAATCCAGTGCTTTTCTTATAGAAAATGATAATAAAATAATAATTAAAGTCATAATATCTTATGGACATCTTCCCTAATATTTCCCTATACTATAATTCTTTTATACGGTAAATGAGCATGTAAAATAGGAACAGTCAAACTGTCCATCTGTGGCCATTCTTGAACTACAGTGATTTCCAGTCTTTCCAGTGTTAAACACCAAGATTACATTTTATGTTGGAAATCTCAGTTGTAGGGCTTTGTTTGCTGTTGCTGTCTGTCATGTACATTGTGCTGCTGAAAGTATGCATAAGAGGAGCATTCTCATTCATGAAAACACAGCATTGCAGAAATGCTGCATGGTGCACCACTTCGGTTTACAGTGGAAGGCAATTTGAAAATGCAGATAATCAAAACGAGGAATCTAGATAATACTGAGCTCTGTCCAGGGCTGACGGTCAATCAACTACCGGGGTGGGGGTGTGTGTGTGGGGGGGGTGTCAGGGGGTGCTGGTGGTGGATAGCAACCACAAACTCCACACCACCCCCCTGCCTGTAGACACCCTACAGTGTATAGCGCCTGAACATTAGATGAGCAATACTCCCACAGAATGAGCTAAAGTAGGCTAACACAGGACTGTATGCATGCCAAAAAGAATGAGATATGTCACTATAAATAAGAGTAGACCAGCAAGATTTTGATATATTGATAAGCACATCACAAGCTCAACAGCGGTGCAATCACAATATGATCATTATACTATTATTTTGTTGTATAACACTGGCCTAATATATTTTTATTATTTAAAATATTCACTCTACAACTTTTAAAGGAGTGCATCCAACATCAAAAGTAATTATGTTTGAGTCACCATAGAACATTTTAGACTGAAAAAAGTGAGTAAGCTTTTAGATGATTCATTTCTTCCTTTCCTCATTGAGTGTCACAAAAATACGCAGGAATAAGGAAGGTGGCTTTGCTGACGCAGATGGATGGATGTAGTGGGGGGCAGGTTAGACTTGCACACTGAAGGAGCGCCTAGAGGGGGAACAAAAGGTAAAAAAAAAATAATAATAATAGGATTTTTTATGAACTGACTGTAAACTGCAGTAAAATTTTGATTAAATTATACAAACCGGATTCCAAAAAAGTTGGGACACTAAACAAATTGTGAATAAAAACTGAATGCAATGATGTGGA
>JBBPDE010000017.1:8910428-8923452 GCA_037974605.1 Nannopetersius ansorgii | reverse complement strand
AGTTTAAACTTTTGTTCCGTGATTTATGTTCTATTCTGAATAAAGTATTAGAAGTTGGCACCTCCACATCATTGCATATAGTTTTTATTCACGATTTGTATAGTGTCCCAACTTTTTTGGAATCCAGTTTGTATATCATGGTTAGAGGACTATGAAATGGATTAAAAAGGTATCACACAATGCAATGAGAGATTTGAATTGTAGTGTTGAATAATAAAATACATTTGTGTATGCGTACAATATGTAAATGTATGTACATTTACAACTGCCCTCATAACCCAACTGTACTCATTCAGCCAAGATGGTCACTTTATATATTTCCTAAGTGAAAATAAGTACACAGATTTTACAGAGGACACACTCCTGCACATCTACATTACTGCTTGTGTTGAATGTTGAATGTAACATATTGGGTGGGGGAAACGTCCGTAAAATGTTTCCAGTATGGGCTATACAACTGTATTTATGTTAAGAAGATCCTGGGTTTATTTCCCAGTCATCCTTTCTGTGTAGAGATTAAGTGTTGTCCCCGTGTTTTCTCGTGAGTGTTGTTTCCTTCCACAGTTTAAAAAGATGCGAAATAGCCTCTGGGTATGAGTGTGTTTGTCTGTGTGTCTGCCGTGTTTGGACTGGTGACCTGTCCAGGGTGTTACTCTGCATGTCGCCCTGTGAGAACTGGGACTGATTCCAGCACCCCCTCAACCTTGGTTAAGCATAAGCGGTTCAGACAATGGGTGGATAGAATGTCCACCAACATTGGTAGGCAAATATAAAGGATTTGTATCTTAACACAGAAAATCACCAAAGCATGCCCTTTGGCCATGGGTGTATATATTTTGCATTTGATTGTATATTTGGTGACTTGTCATCTGTTTCTTTTGTTTTGCACTGTTTTGCATTGCTGCTAAATGCAAAGGCTAATATAGCAAAGAAGTAATAGAAATATGTTAAGAATAATGTTTTGGGTTATCTAGACTTATCTAGTTATATTAGCCTCATTCCTCTATTACAAATGCTGACACTAAACTTCAGACACAAACATGTCTTGGCCAATTCTCTGCATTTGGGCTAAGAGAAACTGCAATTTAGATTTTTTTATGAACGAATCCTTTAACCCAGTGTTGTAGAATTCTGAGAAACCATACAACGCTTTTAATGTGTTTGACAACTAAACATGCACGCACACACACACACACACACACACAAAAGCCATTTTGTATTCCGGTCTGGTCTGTGTTGATGCCATTTTTTCTAATTAGGATCCTGCATTCATCAGGCCTGTGTGTGTGTGTATAAAGGAAGCTTTATCTGGAGGTGGCACATTTCTTAAGTGCCTGTGACTGCTCCCTCGCCCAGCATTCCCATGTCATTGCTTTAAAAGGCAATTTAATAACAGCGTCTTATTGAGGCTTAATTGGTGTGTCAGTGAGGTGAGTGTTTGACCCTGGTTTGGTTATCTCTTGGACAAATTTCCTGCCAGGGAACTGGGTACAGTGGCATAAGAGGCAGACAGAAAGAGAGAGGGTGAGAGTGTATGTGAGTGAGAGAGAGAGAGAGAGAGAAAGAGAGAGAGAGAGAGAGGTGAATGTGGAAAAGAGCTCTTTGATCCTCCAGATGGCCCGCAGCGTTCAAGCTCTGTCCCTCACATACACACATGCAAACAAAGCTTTGGAGGTGTCAGATGAAGGGGTTTTTGACCCCTAATCATCAGAGCTGATAACACTCCTCCCTGCGGCAGCTACTGTAAAGCATGTGACTTCAGTGACAGCACTCCTAAGAAACATCACACCGCACCACACGACTCCTCATGATGTCCCGCATAGTCTTCATTCAACCACTGAATACGTTATTGTATAAAGCCTTAGCCTACAAAGTATGCCAATTAAAGCATCATTTTAAGAAACCCTTTTTGTCAAAAAACACCCAAAATCAAATCTGTTCCAAGTATGTGCTTTTAATGCATCCTTGACAGTTTGATTTCACCCGTCAATGTGTGTATTCACTTGGCCTGTTTTTTTGTGTCTGAGCCAAATACAGACATGCAATTAAGCAAAGTGCAAAAAATGAGATTGGATGAGCATGTTTATGACTGGCATGCCTGGCAGACACCTGACAGCTGCACCTGCGTGACACTTTTTATTGTTTAATGGCTTTTATTTTGTGATAGCTTTATGTTGGCTTTAGTATTCTGGATGGCTTTTATGCATCGTTTCATTGGAATAACACAAATGCAAAAAACATGACTGGGTGTAATTACATAATTTCCCTTATCATTATCAACATCAAAACTGAAAAGGAAAAAAGAAATACAGCAAATTACATGTATATAGGAACAGCACTGTGTAAAAGTAGTTATGAATAGGTATGAAAAGCTGTTCCACAAAAAAGATAAATAAACAACTATTTACTGTTACCACCATATCACACTATCAACTAAACAATTATTCATTAAATATAAACAGGGTCATTAAAATCAGGAACTAAATTTGTGTTCACACTATATCAAGAACTGTGTTTTTTGTCATTTGTTTAAAACATTTTTTTCTGTATGTTCGTATTAATTCTATTTATGTCTTAACTTGTACTGACACAATGACAATAAAGCATATATCTATTTACAGCCAAAAGCACAGTTAGCGCATTCACAATGGCACAGTGGATGCATATTTGCAAACCAGTGTGACTTTTTAACTGTCTTCAATGAGAAAAACATGTTTATGCTCTGAGCACCCCAACTTTTATGCACCCCATGGTCATTGTTTTTGGTGGGGTGCTCCATCCAACGTGTGTTATTTATTTTTTTAAACTAAACTCAAAATGGGCATTTCTGTGTTAAATAGATAGATTCAAACGAAGGATGGCTGCCTTATTGACAATTGTAACAATTGTAATTCAGGAGGTATTACATCTAACTAATTTTTACTTGTTTTTGCCAGCCATGAAATGAAATAACAAAAATGGTCCTGGAAGCTCAAGAACCTCACTGATAAGACTCCAGCTGCGCTAGCAAGCTAAGCAAGCTAATGGAAAAACTACTACTACTACAAAACGGGGTGCATTGAGCTTCCAGGACCATTTTTGTTATTTCATTTCATGGAATTAACCAGCAAATGGTTTTCCTAATCTTAGTTAGCCAGTTAGCTATCACTAGTTGTTGCCTGGGCCTCTCTTTTTCCGCATTCAGCTAAATACGGTAAGAGTGGGAACATCCCCTTCCTGATTAAACAGTTAAATATATAAATAGACTAATACCTATGGTTATGACTGCCTACACAATACTGTACCTATGCATCTCTAACCACAGGCAGTGTCAATGTGTAGTATTTTTCAATAGTGATTTATTTTCTTTAAGAAATCATATAATGTTGGAGAAAACACAATTGCAACTGTTATTCTAATTACAGAACTTTACTATACTGTCTCTGTTTCTGTGATGTGAATTACTAGCTCTGATTCATAAAAAAAAAAAAAAAAAAAGTTGTTTTCATTCACCATTAATTCATCCGTTCGAATCTTACTAATGGAAAGTGCAAATCAACCTGATGGTGCTAAACCACCTTTTAGGCTTTGGTGGCTAAACCTGGCATGATCTTTATGTGTGATTAGAAGTGCAGTTATGGAACCGTGGTGTGGAGCGATTAAGGAGAACTGGGTTAAGTGAAGATTAGAAGATTAAGTATCAGAACGTCTGGGTGGAATGAGTCTGACTTGAGGGGAGAGAGGCCTGCTTGTGGCGGCCACAGGTGCCACAGGATAGATGATTAATCTGCTTTCTTAGAGTAAACGAAGTGCACTATGATATACAACATCCCACTCCCAGGCAGAGACCGAAATAGAGAAAGAGGGGCAGAAGGGACGAGTATGTAAGTCACATGGTCCCTGGCCTCCTCACAGGTATTCATAGCTGTCAGTGACAGTTACCGCAGCGATCTGTGACTCTATTGCATATCCATAATTCAGCAGGCACACTTCATCCTTCATCAAAACAAGTCCAGTATGCTGATGGACACTGCCATATGCCTGTATGAGTAAGGGAGCAGAGGGAATGAGCGAAGGGGGGGCTTGAAGTGGGTGTGGGGAATTGACAGAAAGTGACATTTTTATATTGTCTGTGGTGGATCTGGGATTGCAGTAGATGACACTGACCATGTGCTCACGCATCTGTTTTTGTAATGCATAGTCAAAAACCTGGCCCTTGCTCTATGCTCAAACATGAAGTATTGTTCAGAACCACAAAGCAACGAAACAAATTACAACGTACCAAAGAGAAAAAAAATCACTTACATAACCAAAATATTCCACGGTCTGAAGTCTTCAGTGAACTAAAAGGCAAGAGTTTACGAACATATTTGAAGTGATTTGCATTGAAGCCCACTTTGAACACATCCGAGTCATATGTTATCATCACATCAAACAAAGCAAACAAGCAAATGAAGAAAGAAAAAAACTGCATTTTTTAATTCATAAAGAGCTATTCTCAGGACCATTAAAAATTTTTGCACCATGAAATCATTTTCATGATAATGAAACACATTTTTCACTTTGAGTTTTCATTAGTGCTATTACTGCATATTGTGTACAACCGTGTAATAATACAGAACTGTGCAATTAATGTTTTCATTAACACAAAACTTCATTTATAAATTTCATTTATTAAATAAATTGAGTATTCTAGTCCTGAGCTGTTCCATGGATTTCAAATCAGTAGTAGAATTGTGAAGTGAAGATGTGCCCATAATTGTGAAAAGACGATAAATATAGAAACAGTAAAAAGAACAGCTAGTGTTCATCATATTTCAGCATGTTGGAATATATAGATATATCACTTCAACATCCTAAATGCAAATCTACAGTGCATGAATCTAAATAATGTGAATTATTCATATAAGAACTGATTCTAATCTTGTGAGTGGTATGGTACCTGTTATTAGCCAACTTCACCGTTAAGGTCTAATTTATCTGTGTGGGTCTCATTACCTTTACACATGTTTCTCATCAGCAGACTTATATGGGTAATGAGAACTCCAGGTACACTAATGAGAATTTCATTTCATACTTCTTTTCCCAGAAGCTCCTCTGGAAGCCTATCTTAAACATAAAATCTCATTTTCTGTAATGGAGTTATTACCATTATTCATGGAATAGAACAAAATATATCCGTGGCTGTTTTTCTCTTTGATTTTCTTTTTTTTCTTTCTTTTTTTTTTTTTTTTACAGATAAATATCTTGGGTAATTTTGCTCAATATTGTATTTTGTTTTTATTATTATTTTACAACTAATAAAGAAATGCTATTTTGGGGAGCTTTCAAAATACAGACAGTTTGGTGCATTTTATTGTAAATACGTTAAAAAGTTTTCAAAATACTTGATGTTGTTGGTGAATAATAAACAGATGTAGCTGTTGTCCAACCACGCAGTAAAACTGTACTTTTATTCTTCAGCCCTATGGTGGGCTGCTGTCCCGCCTAGGGTGAGTCCCTGCTCCTGCCAGTAGACCCTGGAATAGGCTTCGGGTTCACGCAACCCTGGTAAGGAATAAGCAGTTACAGAAAACGAATGAATGAATTAGTCTTCAGTCCTGCTGCTTTGCTATACAAATTTTACTTGCAGCAAGTTTTCACATTACATGTATTCATGCATTTTACCAATTGGTCTGATCTTCTGTCGCCTCAAGATTGGGTTATTAAGTCATTTGAATTATTAAAATGAGTTGCACTGAAGTTTAATGTGCTCCATGTACACCAAAAATAGATATTAGAGGAGTCATTTCATAAGAACCAACAGCATTTCATACAGAGAATTTTAGCAAATAATTGTATTTTAATTGGACATTTGCTGTCGCAACAGGTAGCCTAAATTGGGAAGCACATTGTGGAGAGAGTGAAACAGTAGGAAGTCTTCAGCATCTGCCCAGCAATAGTGTGAAACAGAAGATCTTAACTAGCTTTGTCAAATGAAGTTGGAATATGAACAGAAATACGTGATGTGACTCCACCTTGCCTGAATGAACAATCAATGCATGATAAATCAAAACAAATCACTCGGCATATTTACTACTCAGCTCTTCCTGCATTTCCACAATGTACTTAGTTTCACTGAGTGGATTTTGATGCTCGTGCTTGCCAAGTTTTTCCTCCCTTCATTACAAAATGCAGTGGAGTTTAGAAGCCTGCCGTGAAGTGTCTTTGCACATTTCATATGTAAATGCAATAAACAGCATGCAAAATGCTAGTCACCCAGCTCTCGAGTCGTGAGCCAGCCTGTTTCTGGTTTTCTACGACGTAGCTGGCCCTTCCTGATGACTCTCATTATGCTAAACTAAGCAGTACTGTTGCTACCTTAAAACTGCCTGTAGAGGGAGAAAATTATGTAGGTGATAAGGAGCCTAGTGCAGCACTCAAGGACATGTTGCTCTGACTCTGAGTAAGCTGAATAAAGAGATTAATAGCCAAAAATTGAAATACCTCCACAAGGCTGGTGAAGCTGTGCCCAAGAAAATTATGAAAATACTGTAATACTGTACTGTTGCAGTATCATGTAAACTACTGCTGATATTTGCCTCTGTCTCTCTTGCCCTCTCTCTCTCTCTCTCTGTATATATATATACATATATATATATATATATATATATTAGTGCTGGGCCGTTAACGGCGTGAGATTTTTATCGCGCGATAAAAAAAAATATCGCTCGCTCTCTTTGTCTCTGTCTCTGTCTCTCTCTCTCTTTCTCTCTTTTACTCTCTCTCTTACTCTCTCTGTCTCTCTGGTTCCCGACTTTTCCGTATTTAAACCTCGGGTATATATATATATACATATATACAAAAGTATTGAAGTATTGGAACACCCGACCACTATACCAACAAGTGACACTGACATGTGACAAGTGACTTTAATGACATAGATGATATGACATAGGTGCTAGATGAGGTTGAGGTCAGGGTTCTGTGCCGGTCAGTCACACTAAACGCATCCAACCATGTCTTTATGGAGCTTGTTTTGTGCACTGGGGCTCAGTCATGCTGGAATTGAAGAGGTTCTTCCCAAAACAATGTCCACAAAGTTGGAAGCGTGGCATTGTCCAAAATTTTTTTGGCAGCACCTGCCAAAAGTGGGAGTCCAAGGGAAAATAACCTGTGGACAAATCAAGGCTCACTGGACAGTGAAGACTAGACAGTCTGTTCTGATCCCTCAGAAAAGCCACTGCAGCACAAAATGTTTTAAAAAAAGTTAAAAGTGTCAGAACACATCATCTGCTAAAATTGCCTACCATGGGCATGTGAGCATCAGGATTGGACCAGGGTGAAATAGAATAAGATCTGTTAGAATAAACAACATAGGAGTTGTTGGACAACAAAGAGATGTATCCTCTACAATGGCCAGGTAAAAGTCCACATCTTAGTCCAACTGAAAGTCTGTGGCACTTTTTGAAAACTGCAGCTCTCAAGCGTCATCCTATCAACCTGAACAACCAGGATCTGCCAGAAAATCAGAATGGGCATGAATCTTTCCCAAACAGTGTGCAAAGCTCATAGAAAGGTACCCAAACATATGTAATGTTGTTCTTGCAGGTGCCAAAACATGGTCCAAAAAGAACAGATCTTGTTATATAATCTCACAGTAAAGCAAATAAGTTTTTTCCCTCTTTGAGAAGTCGCTGTCAGGATACACAAGGTTTTGTTCGAACAGTGATCTGCTCTCTCTCTCTCCCACTCTCTCTCTCTCCTCTCTCTCTCTCACACTCTCTTTCCCACTCTCTCTCTCTCTCTCTCTCTCTCTCTCTCCTCTCTCTCGTTCCCACTCTCTTTCCCTCCCTCCCTCCCTCTCTGTGCCCTTCCCTCAGTCGCTGAATTTGCTCTAGCTGCAGAAGGCAACAGACAATTCTTTATCCTCACGAGCAACCATTTGAAGTGACAAAAGGGCACACTGATGAATGTCCACCCCACCCGCTCCACTCCTACCCCTGCTGTCCTTCTTCTCACTCTCTTTCTCTCTCTCTCTCTCTCTCTCTCTCTCTCTCCCATACACACCCACACTCTTTCTCTTTGCTTTCCCTCTCGCTCTGTCAGAGGACAATAGAGCAGGGTGGACAGAAATGGCTTTTTGAATGACACAGGTTGGCACCTCATTCAGTGTGTGTATTACAGGCTGCAGGGATGAATGATATTCGCTCTGTAAGTCTCTCCTCTTCTCTCATACAATTCCACCTGCATCAATATCCATGAAACCCAAGCCGCTGCTCCTCTAACCTTAACAAATGTCCTTTTTACTCTCGCCGTGTGCCACACATCTGGATGCTCAATCATTCAATTAGGCCTGATGAGATCTTTGATATCCCTCGGTTTGCTAATGCAGTATGAAAGCAGTACTCACAGTCTCCGTTTGCTGGATGCGAAAAAAAAAGCCTCATATCTTGTTTCGCTCTTATCTTTGACTAGGCTGTCACATCCAGTTACAATGGGGCCTATTGAGGAGTTTCCTCCTCTTTGTTGTTCGGGATAGATTCCATGCTCGCTATTTCATTTAATGAATAAAACTGGGCAGGACATCGTGTGTTGGGGTTGTGTGGGGTATGGGGTGTGAGGACGGGTGGGGTGGTGTGTGGTGTGGTGTGGTATTTTTTAGGAGTGCTGTCACTGAAGTCGCATGCTTTACAGTAGCTGCAGCATGGAGGAGTGTTATCTGCTCTGATGATTGGAGGGTCGAAAGCCCCTTCGTCTGATACTTCCAAAGCTTTGTTTGCATGTGTGTATGTGAGGGACAGAGCTTGAACACTGCGGGCCATCTGGAGGATCAAAGAGCTCTTTTCCACATCCACCTCTCTCTCTCTGTCTCACCCCCTACACAAATTCATATATTTAGCCAACGTTGCAAAGCAGCATCCTCAAAGATCCATAAAACCCCTACGTATCCTCTCTGCCTTGATCTCTACTTACTGACACATCATTTTTACTTGTTCTTTTTAATGAGGTGTCCATGGTATATAGATAATGATCATTGACTGAAATGCATGTCAATATCAGCTAAAAGCTACCATAACACAAACAAAACTGGAAGAGTAAAACAATCTATCATGTGCCATAAATTTTCTTCTCTCATTTTCTTTTTTATAAGCTGGCATGCAAGGGTTTGAACACCCCCGCTCAAATGACGTTTTGTTGATTTTCAAAGTGAAAAATATGTTCACGGATCCTCTGCAGGGAACAGTTTTCTGCACAATTCCATGCACAATTTCGATTGATTTCTTTACCATACTAAACAAAATCTATATAAAATGTGCTATAGGTTTGGCACAGACTAATGTGTTTTGTATTTCCCTAATATGTTAAATTCAAATAAACAGTAATCATGCATTAAAATATCCAGTAGTTTGTTCCCTGTAGAGGATGTGTATCAAGAAAAATCAATAAAATCTCATTTGACCAGGGGTGCTTGAACTTTCGCATATGACTGCACATGTGTGATACGAAGTAAATATGAATGTAATGAAAGAAAAGTAAAAAAAATAGAGAAAAATGTTAAAGAAGATTCTTGATATATATGCTTGATATATCTTTTATTAGGATTTTCTGTTAGTGCCTTTACAGCCCACTCAGTCACTTTATTTGTAATAGGTTGCTCATCATGTAACCACGAGTGATACTTCTATCAATCTGAGCTCCATGATGTAATATAGTGCCCTCACACAAGCAATGGGCAGCATAAAAAGTAAATACGACATTGGTTTCATTCTGCTTTCATATATCTGACTAGATTTATTACAGTGTGTTCACATAGGTCTAAAGGTTTATGATTCATAATGAGGCACATTCTCGAACATTGATTTTTGTTCTGTTGAAATCCTGATCTCCATCTCTCAAATGGAAATTATGTGCAATAGACAAAGTGTAATTTGGTATCCATTGATTTGGTTGAGAGCTATTCTGAAAATGAGGGATTGCAGTTATTGCTATTGATTTCAATAACTAGACTGTTACAATCCATTCACTGCACACTTGCTCAGTGCTGTGAAGAAATGAACTTTTCACACACAGATAGGAGCAGGTTCTCTGGTGAAAAGCCATTGACAGGCGGAGACATCACTCGGAGGGCAGTATTGGGAAAAGCATTTCACGTCTCATCCTGCACATGGCCTGCAGGATGTAGCTAGTTAGCAACTGAATGATCATGCTGCTTCACATGCTAATGCAGATACAGACAAATCATTCCACTTTAAGAAGCCAATCACACATTAATCCTGTGGGACTGTGGCAAATTCAATGTGTTGACATTAGTATTGATCTGCTCCACATTGGCAATCATTCAGAATTTTCCATTTCCCCAGAGGTTAGATTGAGCAACTGTTTTTTTCCTATATCAATACGGAATATCCACCAGGGTCCATTAGAATGTGCTTTGCCTTTAGAAGGATGGTTCAGCTGTTTTTCTGTTCATCAAAGATCTCATGCTCTTAAAATGTGAAGCTCTAGGGCTTATTTATTTCATGAATATGTCAAAGTTCTGCATCAACACTGTATGATGCCTCTGGATTTCAGGAATATGCTGAGGAATATATTGTGGCGGGCAGGAGTACCACGTGGGTTGCACGGGCGGGGTGCGTGGGTTTTGGCGGGCAGACTGGGGTGAAACTAAGGGCGATGAGCTCCACCTGGGCTCATCGCCATGGAAACGGGCGGGCTTTTGGGGTGGTATATAAGGGGAGGGCGGTGCCTAGCACTGGTAGTGGAGTTGGGGAGTTGATGCTGGCTGTGTGGTGCTGAGGAGAGCCAAAAATAAAGACAAAGAAAATGGATTCACCCACCTTGGTGTCGCCAAGGAGACCTGAAGCTCACGGAGGTGGTCATCGACACGCCAGAGAGGGGGCTGGCACGCCCCGATGGCACGAGCATTAGGCGGCGAGGAGCGAGCCTCGCCCCCACCTCAGAGCGCGGCCAAGCAGAGCAAGTGGCGAAGGACAGCCCACAGAAGAGCCTACCCGAGCTTCCCAGCAGCGGCCCAAGAGCAACTGGCGCTGCACGCATTCCTACAAGCGCTCGCGGCCAGCGGTCTACAGCAACATGTGCGCCTTCATGCCCCCACCACCCTGCTGCAGACCCTGGAAGAGACAGAGCACGCGGAAATCATCCTGAACAGCCAGCCGAGAGTGTCTTCTTCACGGAGAGTCGCAGCTAGCAGAGCCGAGCCGGAGGAAGCCCCAAAGCAAGCCACAGAACACCGCTTAATCGGTGAGAGTGTCACCTAGCAGGCAATATGCAAGGGAAACGAGGCTTGGGACCCAGCAGCAGAACAACAGACAGCCAGTTAAATGTATAAAATGAGGCACTTTATTCAAATACAGGAAAGAAAACTAAAACATGAAAATAACCAAACTAAGATTTAAAAACAATAACTGGTAGAGAGGCTTCGTAACGCATCCAAGAAAGTCAATTTGGTTGGCTCAGTGGTCGAGAGTTGGTGATGGCCACAACAAACAAAGTCCTGGGCGGATCCAGCATAGTCTAAGCAGGCAGCAGTCAAGGAGCTCGACGGGCAGGACGGTGGCTAGAGAGGGAAACCCAAACACAACAGTGAGCTCCAACACCCAATCAGTAGGGAACACACACACACACAGTAGCATGGGAAAATATAGTTACGGCCCTTCAGGCGGTTCTAGCGAGCGTTGAACGGACTTCAGTCACCAGCGTTGCAGCGGGGAAGCCTGCAGCGGGGAAGCCGGCAGCGGGGAAGCCGTGCTCTCAACCTCGGGCCTCCTCCTTTCCCTTCAAAGACAGGCTCTTTTATATTCCTCAACCAGGGTGTGACCCATTTGCTGTTAATTGGGAACAGGAGCAGCAATAGTCAATTCCCCTCAGCTTGTCAGCCAGGGACAGGAAGTCTTGCCCAAATATGGGCAAGGGGGTGGAGCACCTCAACAAGTTCCAATAAACCCATTAGACTAGGTAGACAGGGGAGGAAGCACAGCCCAAATATGGGCATGCAGATAGAAACAGGATGTTTAGTGTCAGGTTTGTCCATGTCCATGAGTCCCAGGGCAGCATACACAAGTGCAATCACTAAAACAAAAATTTGTGCAAATGGGTAACACAATAAAAACACCACAATCAAATGAATAAAAGCACACCAAATAAAGCCCTAACTGATTCTGCCATTTGATAA
Source organism: Nannopetersius ansorgii (assembly GCA_037974605.1). Taxonomy (NCBI): domain Eukaryota; kingdom Metazoa; phylum Chordata; class Actinopteri; order Characiformes; family Alestidae; genus Nannopetersius; species Nannopetersius ansorgii. The sequence continues at coordinate 8,911,298 of JBBPDE010000017.1, read as the reverse complement.
CCGAACAGTTGACATCCACTCATGACAAGAGACTCCCGGAGACGAGTGTGTTTCTGCTGCGGTCGAGCGGGGCACATTGCCCGCTACTGCAATGAGCCACCAGCGGAAGAAAAGACAGAGAAGCCGCCGGGAAACGCCAAGTCCGCTGCAGAGCGCTGGTCGACACGGGCTCCACAATCACCATAGTACGCCTCGGAGTGCTACCACAAACAGCACCCGAGCCTGCCCGGCTGGGAAACAATGACCGTGCGACTCTCGACGGTGACAGGCGACAAAGCCGTGATGAAAGGGAGGCGGCTGCTGACCCTCGCCGTGCAAGGGGTGGAAGTGGAGCATGAGGTATGGCTCGCGAATGTGGTGGAGGAGTGTATCTTGGGCATGGCCGTGTTGAGCAAGCTGGGAGCCACCGTGAACGCCGGTGCGGGCCGGCTGTACGGCTGGACAAAGAGAGCCGCAGTTGTGTAACGAAACGCGGCAGGCCGTCAAAGAGCTGCGGGAGAGAGACAGCGAAGGGCTGCATGCGGCGCAGCGGGCGGAGCTGGCGCTACTCCTCACGGAAAACGAGGATTTGTTCGCGGCAAGAGATGAGGAATGTACCCGGACAGGGCTCGTGCAGCATCACATAGACACGGGGGGTGACACGCCGATTCGCCTGTGACCACAACAGGCGGCGGAGGAAAAGGTCCGTGAAATGGAGGCAGCCGGGGTGATTGAGCCTTCCGACTGTCTGTGGGCGGCCCCAGCCGTGCTTGTGAGGACGAAAGATAATAGCTGGAGGTTCTGCGTAGACTACCGGCGCTTGAACCAGGTAACTACGAAAGATTCTTACCCTTTGCCGCGTATAGATGACACGTTAGATGCAGTGGGGGG
>JBBPDE010000017.1:8884511-8895147 GCA_037974605.1 Nannopetersius ansorgii | reverse complement strand
TGCAGTCATACAAGTACAACACACAGTGAAATGTATCCTGAACCGCTCCTATTACTGACTGTGCAAACATTAAAAAAGCAATAAGTAAATTCTACATTAAAATTAAGATTAAAATCTAAATCTAAAATTAAAATCTGGGCATTTATGAGTACATTGTGCAAATGGAATGTTAAAGTGCATTGTGCAATAAGCTCAGCATATAAACAGAGTGGAAAGTGACCAGAAGTCATGTAAACAGAGGAATTAACAGAGTGACCAGTGATATGTAAACAGTGACCAGAGTAATATATAAATAGTGTAAACAGTGACCAGAGTGATATATAGCACAGTGTAACAGTTATCAGAGTAATGTTCCATAACTTAAGACGTTTTAGCCGATTGACAATATAGTACACATTTATCTTATAGCCTATGTGCGTATAGCAGGTGTTATGGAAAGCTTTTTGTCTTTGGTTTGTCTTTTTGTGTGGTGGAGGTAAAAACGTCAAGTGTGAGACTTTGTTGCATTGGCAAACCTTAAGCTTCAATTGCTTCTGCTTACCCTGTCAGCATGTATGCCATCTCCGCCACACTCTTGTCTTTGCCACCAAATAGGGTATAGTATTTTTTAATACTGTGAAGAAAACTAGACATATTAACTTTGATACAGTGGAGGAAATAATTTTTTGACCCCTCGCTGATTTTGTAAGTTTGTCCAATGGCAAAGAAATGAAAAGTCTCAGAACAGGATCATTTTAATGCTAGGTTTATTTTATCAGTGACTGTTATTTTAACTGCACATCAAAAGGAACATTGAAAAAATAACTTTAAATAAAAGATAGAAACTGATTGTGACATTTATGTAAAGAAACTGTGAAATTTATGTAAAGAATAATGTTGACAACGGTCTTGCATTCAGTACTAAAATGTTTGTACAAATTGGGTGTTACTTCATTCTGTATGATTAATCAGTTTTCAGATCAGCCATATTTTTAAACTTGGATTTTCAAGCGGTCTTGTGCAGCTGGTGGCCTAGTGGTTAAGGCATTCGCCCTGCGATCAGAAAGTCCAGATTGGATTCCCAAGACCGCTAGGCACAGCTGAGGTACCCTGAGCAAGGTACCATCCCCACACACTGCTCCCCGGGCACCATGTTCATGGCTGCCCCCTGCTTCACTTGGTGAATGGGTTAAATGCAGAGGGTGAATTTCGTGCTGTTCACACTGTGTGCAGGGGTGTGTTCACGTATGACCAAATGACGTATGACACCTTTCACGTCTGTAAGCATGTTCAAATATATATATATACATATACATATAAATAAAACAATGTAGCTCTTGGCCGGTGACAAAATATATACAAACATTTGTTAATACTTATACAGTCTAAGGTTTAAAGACAGTGTGATAACTTAAGGCCACAATTGACCATTTTAGGTCAAACTGTAGATGACAGTATTCTCATGTGTTCTTATTTGTTCTTAGAGTCTCTATTGTCTCTGTGTGTTTGTCAGTTGTAGGCGTGTTGTGAAAAACGTGGCAAGAATTTAAAACTGCAAAAGAAAACAAAAAGAAAGTAAAGCATAGGTGGGAAGAACAAAAGGTGTTTTTAGGCCTAAGAACAAAAAAGTACAAAAAGATGCATACAACATCCAAAAGCACACAGGGACAATAGGTTGTGGGGAGTGGTAAGGACAACACAAGATATGACAGTCTTTCAAAAAACTACTCTAGATTGGATTGTTTGCATTGTCACATCTCTGAACCATGGCTAATTTGCATAAAGTTGAGTGATTCGCGACTCTATTTTCACCCCATGCCACAGCGCTTCATGATTTTGAGTGGAGGACTTCCACAGAGAATGAATGAATGACTTCAATAGAGATTGACTGACTACAGTTGCTTTAGCAGCTTTTGTCTTTTAATCTAAATGCGAAGTGAGACAGCAACAGCAAGTTGTCTTTTACTGAAGCAAACAACAAACAACAAAAACAGCAGCAGGCGCACGGAGGAAAAAAAACAAGTGTGTTCCATGCTACTTTTCAAAAGTACTCCCACTGATTTTTAAACTACAAAGTGATGACCCTGTCATTCTGTATGCTATGAAGCTGAAGGAGAGAGCCAAAGGTGGTCCTCAAATTCATCGTCAGATGAATTTCAAAACAACCAGAGCTCTAGCTGTAAGAAACAGTGTTTTATGTCCACGGGAAACATGTTCAGGAGCTCTTCGGAGATGTTAAAGATTAGTAGGGAAATTGGTTTATTATTGCAACTACTAGAATGGCTTTGTTATTGACGTGTACAAAACAGCGTTCATTTGCATTTGAATAAAATGCTTCATCAGGAATGCCCAGCTACCTGTGAACATAATTTTGTTTTTTATTTGAACAAGTAACAAATACGCTATTCCTGCAATTTTGTCTGTCATCCTTTTTTGTTATCAGTTTCAGATGTAAACAATATCTTCCCAGTTAGGTATACTGGAGCCAAGTATATTATGGAACTTGTGTTGGCGGTGGTAGGGTGTTCCTCAGGTTATCATAAAGAGGACAGACTTTCCTACCAGACCCCTGGTGTTTGAACTTGGGTGCTTATGTACGTGACTTTAAAAAGAGTGGCAAGATACAAAGACAGTAGCAAACATTAGGTTTAGAATTAGGATTATACCAAAAGGGATTTGTGTACTTAAAGACTATAACAAACTGTGTTGTGTGTTCTCAAAAATGCTCAAAACAACCAACCATCCATTATCTGAAACTCTTATATCCTTAACCAGTGGTTAAACAGTGGTGGGACAGGAAACCCTATCCCAGTGATCATAGGGCTAAAGGTGGAAAAATTCTCTGAACAGGTCTCCCATCCTTTGCAGGCCAGTAACACAGACAAACATACTCACACACTCATGATTAGGGGCAGTTTAGCATGTCTCCGATTCTGGGAGGACACTAGAGTGTCCAGAATACAACACAGCAATGGTGGCATGAGAACTAAATGAATGTATAAGTGAGAGGGGTTGATTAGCATAATGTCATTTCCTAGGACAGTAGAGGGCAATGTCCCAAAAAACTTAACATTAAATATTTGCCCTCCTGCTTTACAATCATTAGTTTAGTTGGGGCATTTTGGGAGAGGTTGGCACAAGTGCACGGCATTATTTTATGTTATAAGATTAGCACTGATTGTGTCTGCCTTTAGCTTAAGCTTTTAGCTTTCATGTGCATTAGTCATTTGATTCTCTTAACATAAAGCCTCATTAGGATAAAACAGAGAACGATACAGTAACTTGATAATCTCTCCTTCTTTGTTGATTAATTATAAGGAACTGATTCTATATTTGTTTCTTACTTGAACCTGCATAGTCCTGGTCTTGCATGTAACACTGCAGAGAAATGTGCTGACCATACAGTGTTCTAAAAGTCAACACAATAGGCATTGAATATCAGGAAGCAAGCGAGAGGAGAAAGCCATGACTAAAGTAATAAGAAGCTATGAATAAGTCAGACGCACGCAGGCTCCATCAATCCATTTATTTCTAAGTGATCTAGAGGACCGGCTGTACTTTGATATTAGCACTTCAATCAATTAATTAAGTGTTCATCAGAAAACACAGTGTTATATGATTTATTTCACCCAAATGTCCTCTTAAATTGCTCACTTAAATGCATCCACTAAATCCGTTATTACTGTGGCTGTGTATATCAGTCTCTGTGATAATTATCTGTGTTAACATTCTTATTGCTGTACTGAATTGCTTACTGGTTAAAGGTCACAACTCCAATGGCACATAATGCAGAGTAAGTAAATATATTATTGTAAAGAAGTGAAATAAAAAAAGCGTGGACATGTCTGTTGATGTAGAGCAGAGACTTCCAGTCCGGGGTAATGTGCATTGCCCTTGAAGGCATGTCACCCAAAAAAGATCCAATTTCAATTAGATCCATCAATGAAAGTGACGCAAATAAGCGATTCCTATGTATGGCATTCATCTAATTAAACAGGCTGCAGTTGCTGTGGAGATTAGCAGTATGATCAGTATTCATTACTGGGGTCTAAGGGGTGGCCTGCATCCTAAAGGGTGCTGCCCACAGCTTTTGATCCTACTGATCCCCTCATACAGTCAGTCGTGGCTTCTCTCAGATCCTCTCTCTGCCCAGCCTTCCGGATAATCACTCCATCCCCCTTTAAAATAGGCTTAGTTCATTATGAGTGAGAAATCCCGTGTCCTGGCCATGGCCCACTCTCCAGGGTTACACTTGTGTGCCAGCTTCCCTTTTGGGCTGGAGCGGGGGAGTCCTCTGAGCCTGCTTTTCTCTTTCCTGTCGCCCCCGCTCCCACCCTTTCTGCCTACGCCGGCTATCCCATGTTGGGCTCTTTCTCTCTCTCTCTGTTCATTCTAATCTCAGCAGGCCATGGCAAGCCAGTGCCATTCTGGAGCTTAAATAGAGCACTAGAGTCAAAGGGCAAAGATTTTTCACACGCACTGGTTTAATTCTAAGTGAAAGGGGATATTTTAGCTGCACATGTGATGGAATCACAGTGGTGATTAATATTCTTAATGCTTATTAGGGAAAAATAATGGTATATCAGTGGCGAAATAAAAAACACACTGCACTGTGCCAGAACATGAATGCATCACTCATTTTCTACTGTTACACAGATAAGTGACAACCATGGAACCATTTTTAACTCCAGACTAATTCAACCACTGTGCAGCAAAGAGCCAGGCAGGAAGTCGTTCCTGCCAGCCATTAGCAGTGTTCAGCCTCTGCCATGTGTTGCTTAGGTTTATTGAACAATATATTAGATCTAGGAGCAAATTACAATTAATCAATAAATCCACAATTCCTCATACGTTTCTCAACAAGCATTCTGAACTCCAGTCCATGTCCAAGTCACCCCACTTGTGGCAGTTGTCCTGTGAGTGATTGTCATAGAGAACAAAAACAATTGTTTATTAGTCATGAGGAGTCAGTAACAAAGTAGCCAGTTTGTTAAAGATGCAGACACAGACGCTGTAGCTGAAGCTCTGTAGCGTGTGTTTGTGTGTGTGTGTATGTGAAGAAGTTTAAGTTCAGAGCTTAAGATTCTAAAAGAAAGGAACCCATTATGAGCAGCCATTAACTGTAATGAAAATAATACTATTATTTGCAGAAATCTTATTATTATTTATTGCTCTTTAAATCTGTTCTGCATTTTCGCACACCTAATGTCTTTGCCACTAGATCATAGTCATAATATTGTGTTCATTCAAAAGTCTTGCACTCTCTTTTGCTCTCTTTGCACTTTGTGTGTTTTGTCCTTTCTGGACATATGTAGTCTTGTGGGGGTTCTGTTTGTGTTATTGTGTTGCACTATGATCCTAGAGAAACATTGTTTCATTTCACTGTGTTCTGTGTATGTGACTGAAATGACAGTAAACCTACTTTTCAAAATTGCTTATATTCCCAGCCTTACAAGTTGCATTTCTGGGCACTGTAAGACAATATAAAAGATTGCTAATACAATAGATTTTTTTATCTAGCATTTCTGAATGTCTGAAAAAAATTCTTACCTCACAATTGTATAATTGCATACACTTTTCAATTGACACCTCACCCATTGCTGGTCAATGTCTTTTAAACAGCAGATTTCCATTGTTATTTCAGATAAGAGCTGTCAGCATATGTGTTTTAGGGATATGTATGTGCTCAGTTTGTAATTGTTTGCATGTACCACCCTAGGCCATTCAGGCAGACTGCTCAATTATTGGTGTTCATGCTGCTATTTTGAATCATTTCAAAGGTGAGACCTAGAGCTCCAGTGATGTCAGTGTGAGAACACTTGAGTGCCTTGTCAATGCTTGTTCATCAGTGTTGATCAAATAAGCTCCAACCTGTGAGCCCGCAACACGTTTGTGTCCCTATTGTCCTCCCTCTTATCTACTCACCGATCTGTCATCCTGACAGTCTCACCATGAGTGTAACAGAGAGACAGAAAGGGGCAAATCACAGGTCATCTAATGACATTTGGAAAACACAAACACACCCCCTCTCCCATCGTCCCAAACAACCAGATCTGATGATGCTGCCTGCGTTCCTCCGCTCAGAAGCTTTGATGTGCTGTTGCCTGGTTACGGCGGGATGTCTGGCCTGTTGATTGGAAGCATGTGAATGTCTCCTCTGACTCCACTATTGATCATGTTTCTCGCTAAATCAGTCAGATCCTTTGATATAGTATTGTGATAGTCTTAAGTCCATCAGTCTTTTTTTACCCCTGTCCATACTGGACTATATCAGAGGCATCGAATCACTCGTTCCACTCAACCTTCAGCGTCTGATGCTTTCCGACCAATTGACATGTTTTGAGTCTTCCTCAAAATCTACCTGTTTTTCAAATCTTATACCAATCGGGGTTTTTTTATGTCTTATTGAGAAAAATAAGCAAACACATATTAGTATTCCACTCACAAATGCTCAGAACTGTGCTCTGGTGTAGTTCATGTTCCTGCATTTATTTTTAAAAGTTTAGGAATTTCAAAGTAAAAAGCAAAAAGGTTTAAGGACACTGAGCATAAGGCTAGGACGACATTCTTCTTTCCAGTCTTACTACATTTGATTATAAATTTGTTTGAGTATATTTGAGTACATGAGTATTCATTGCATTGCCATTTTTAAGCCAGTAGTCCAACATAAATGTCACCAAAAATGAAGGACACATCGTTATTATGAGATAAATGTTAAATTATAGCTGATTAGAGACATCCATCATTGCAATAAACTGCAACATTCTCTACATGGATCTTCAAAATTAAAAGAGCAAAGATTTCAGGTGTGAGACAATCAGACAAGAAACATTTGTGATAGTTTCATATTCCATCTAGGCACAGAAAGTTTAATGAATCTTAAATATGATGTAATTATCTGAGAACAAGCATTTGACCAATCCCTCAGACTCAGCTCCATAATGCAATAGCCAAAATGTTAGAAAACCTAGAGAAGATACATTTTAAAATAGAAGTATAGTAAATCCTCGCAAATTCATGAAACATCTGCAAGTTCTGCAAGGAAGCAATATATCTATCCTTTTTTTTTTTAGGTACCACTGGTCCAATGGCTTTTTTCTGGCCACTCGTCCATAAAGCCCAGCTCTGTGGTGTGGACAGATACTCCAGTCTCTGCTGTGGAGCAGAGGGGTACCACTGGTCTCCGTGCTGCCTCTCTGATTAATGCCCAAATTCTTTTGCAAGGCATTGTATATGCACCTCTGTAGAAAAAAAGCTATTGCCAAATACAGTAAATATCTTATCGACTGAAATCTCATTTCAAAGCAATATAGATTTAGATTAATTTCCAGATATTTATCTAGATACAGACATAATCATATATTTTCAACTCTCTTCAACGTTCTACAACAAAAGACCAGAAAAGCAGTCAAGATGAAATCTTTCGAGGGCGGTGCTTCAGCAGTTACACTGTTTGGCCTTGCTTCATTATATCATTGTCATTATGCAACTAAAATACTCATCACATTTGCTAAGAACATGGGACTGGACAAACATTAGTGACTTAGTGATGATGTACTTTATTTACAGTAAGCCAGTTTAAATTCACGTTCTTGAGTGCTTCTTAACTGAAGTGTCTCCAATTAGAAAGGATGTGTGAATGAATCAAATTGCTTGAACCCTTGGATGCTACAGAATACCAAAATGAATCAGTTTTCTTCAGGGCAACGAAGAGAGGATAAGATCATACTGGTATCACGGAGGGCTATGGAGAGGTATAGATGTGTCTGGGCACGTCAGCAGATCCATCCTTTTACAGAAAAAATGCTCAAGAGACAATCATGTGAAGTCAGGCAAATTCAGAGCAAAGGAGAAATTGACCTTCTCTTCCTCCCTCTTCCCTGGGGATTTTTTCTCCACTTTAGATCAGGTTGTTTTTTTGTCTTTTTTTCTTCCCTCACCTTTTTATCCCTTTGTACCTTTCATGCTTTTTCCTTTCTTTTCTCCTTTTATAGATGTGTGAAAAAGAGAAGCCTCCTTATTTTCCCACCGTGCACTGAAAGTGTCCCTTGAGGATTCAAAGAGACTAATAAAATGCCTTTCAATATCAAACCTGGGCAAACCTTCTCTAGACTCCTCAAATTATATAATGCATTAAATGTGTGAAACTATTCATTTTGCCTTGAGCAGTTTCATCTCAAGCTACTTACTTTCCCCTGTCTGTCTCTGTCTGTCGCTCAGCACTGTGCACCACAGTATCGGATTCTTTCTGCCCGGGTGAGCTCTACTGCAGATGCTTGTGGTTTGAACCCTGCCCGCTGACTGCCAATTGATATGAGCAGTGTCCATTTTCATGTTGTTGACATTAAATTACTGTTTCTATCATAACTGGGATCGATCCGGATGACCTATGTATGTATCCTTCACAGCAGTGTCAGTCTTTGTGCTCTCCATACACAGACCTAATTGTCTGGTTAATAGGCAATAATATTTGGCTACTGCAACAAGTTTAATAGACCATGAAGCTGTTTGCTCAAGACGTTTAGGCAGATTAGTTACCATGCTCTGCTCTGTAACAATAATGCCGATTTTTAAATCTAACTTGCTACTCGTGGCTAATGTCAACCTAAACGATGTTCAGAATCAGAAAACTTTATGTTCTAAACGTTCTAATGATGTTCTCAGAATGGCTTTAAAAGGTGTGAGGGTGTTATTTTGTTGTTCATTTATTTTTACTCATTTCTGTCTGTCCTGAAATATTAACACAATGCCGGCATTCTAATTACATTAAAAAAAATAAAATAAAATGTACAAAAGCAAAGATGTCCCAAAAGTAAAAGGGCCCTCATGATGATACAAAAGGCTGTGAAGTGCATTACATTATAATTTTAGAACTGACCTGACTCATTAGCATTCATCTGACCACAGCGAGGATGTTAAGAAGATTGGCCTTGTTCGCTGGGTTTTCTCTTCTAATCAATTTGTTCATGAACAGATCAGTATGTCACTGCTTAAAAACGTACGCAATCTGTGTGCATTCAGATTCCGAACACATCTTTCAGAAAACCAGACTAGCATGCTTCAAGTATTCAGGCTGCATGTTAAGCTACAGCCCTAAATGTGGGGGTCAACTGAGTCAGATAAATTGAACTACCACTTGTTGACCTGTGATAACAGAGTGGCGTATATCACAACATGTTGGACACATTGGTTTTCTAGACCCCAGCGGTTGAAAATAAAGTGGCCTATATCCGGTGCACTGATCCTAATGCATGGCCATGTCCTGCAGTGGTCCATGGAGCTCACTCACAGAGGCCTGGCACCCAATAATCCCCTCAAGCTCCCCAGTACTTCTCAGCTACAGCCTTACTATATTCCTCTTCTGCTGGCCTGACTGCAGCGCTTGCGGTAAGTGAGGGTGATTTAATGGGTTTGTTCCCAAGGCCTCACCTGCTAAGGTAAGATATGGAAGGCAAGAAAAGAACTGGTGTCTCATAAACCTGTCAGGATCAGTGTCTGATTCTGCAAGGCATATGGGATTGTTGGCATTCTGAAAGTATGTACATGGCTCCCACAGTCCAGAAAACCCTTGAAGACAGTTAATTTTCAAATCTCAATTCTCGGGCCTAGGGATGCTTTGGATTGCAATAAAAATGTTAAAAGCTTTCGGAAACTTTTTGCTGAGACATAAAAACCATCAATTGTTACAATCATCCATATAAACATTTCATACATAGAGCAAACAATAAAACATTTATGAAATTCCTCAGAGCATAATCTTGGGTTTGTGCAGTCTCTTCCTGGGCTCAACCCAAAGGGTTTTTTTTTGGATTACCCTCAGGTTATTGGGACGATTTTGTGTACATTTATCCATTTGTGGGTGGATTTTGATGTGTGCTTTGGATCGTTGACCTGCTTAGGATTCAGCTACAACCCAAACTTTGCTTCTTAGTAGAGGCAAACACATTTTATCTTTACAATCATGCAGAACTTTATAGAAAACATATTTCAATTAAATTCTATTTTCTTTATATAGTGCTTTTTATAATCAGTGTTGTCACAAAGCAGCTTTACAGAATCCAGATCAGAGCCCCAAGTCACTCACTGTGGCTACTGACAAAACCACCTTGTGTCTTTTTCCATTCTGGTTTGGAATAGTTGTCAACACACCTTTGCCTTATTTTATTAGAATGCTCTTGAATAATCTGTGTGGTGATGGATAACTAAAGAATCTGGACCATAAGTCACCTCATTTTTATACCCAGGTGGAAAAGGAAACATTTGGGTCAACTTAAAATGTGTTAAAATTAGTGCTGGGCGGTTAACAGCGTTAACGGCGCGAGATTCTTATTGCGCGATATAAAAAATGCTCCCCCCCCCGGACCGAGGGAGCTGGGTCTATACCAGCGTTTCTCAAACTATGGGCCGCGGACCGGTGCCGGTCCGTGAGACGGTTCCTGCCAGTCCACGGAGCCTCGCTTCTGCACCAATCAAAATTCAGTCAGATCAGGTTTGATCTCAGCCATGCAGTCAATGCGTGCCCCACCCCGCCCCCTAGGCTTCACCGCCCGCCCCTTGTTTCAGCATGCTAGAATGTTCAGCGCACACACACGCGTTATGAGAGCCACGAAAACAAAGGACAGAAACAGGCTCAGAAAACACGCTCCGAGTGTCTCTG
>JBBPDE010000017.1:8872990-8884411 GCA_037974605.1 Nannopetersius ansorgii | reverse complement strand
ATTTACGCGACTCTGCTCAGCGAGGACCCCAGCGACCTAGTGTCTCAACTCCTGCCTCCTTTTTTTATAGTCAGCCCCGTGAGTAGACCGACCTATCAGCCTTAGGCTGGAAAATTACTGGAAAGAATTGGGGAGGTTTTAAACCGCCCCAATTCTGTCCCGCTACATTCGTAATGTCTCAAAAAACTAATGAGAGAGAAGCTGTTGATTTTTTCTCACATCCTTTCATGTGTCTTTATATTTCATACCAAATTATGGAGATTAGTATCACTAAGAGTATAGTATATCAATAAGCACAATGAGTTTCAATATCATTATTAGCAAAACCCTAATGATAGCAAGATGGAACATTGCTGTGAGTATTTGACCGCATTCTGCCACAAGAGTATAAGTGATGTCAGGTTGGGAGATTAGCTCTAGTTCAAAAATACCATATTAGCTGGAGCTCCATTACTCTAGGAGACCACCATTTCCTTTTCAACAACTTAATACAGCAAGTGCCTCTAGCAGCTGGTAGCCTAGTGGTTAGGGCATTCGCCTTGCGATCAGAAAGTCCAGGTTCAATTCCCAAGACAGGTACAGCAGAGGTACCCTGAGAAAGGTACTGTCACCACACACTGCTCCCTGGGTGCCGTGTTCATGGCTGCCCCCTGCTTCACTTGGTGAATAGGTTGAATCCAGAGGTTGAATTTCGTGCTGTTCACACTGTGTGCTGTGGTGTGTTCACGTATGACAAAATGGTCACTTTCACTAGCTTATGTCTGCTTTAGGGCATGGCGACCTCAGGCCCATTATACATGTTGTATCGGGATACTCTTTGGAGAAAAAGGGTCACTTAAAGGAGAGGGAAAAAGTGATCCTCACCCCAAGCATATTTGTTGATGTAACATAATTTTAGTCCAAGTCATTTGAGGCCATTTCTGTCGGTCTTTGCACATGGCCAAATGGTAGACAGGAACAATATGCTGTATTCTGCAGTCTCATTGCTTTTTTCAGAACATTCTGAGGAGTGTGCTTTTTAAGCAGAACAGCAGAATAAGGGTCATCTCTCTGACTGACAGCTGTAGAACTGACGTGTCATTAGACAGAGCAGCTGCCGTGTCATTTCGCCAAACCGCTCCCCGAACACTTGTATTCTGCATAAGCACAGCACTGTGTGATTGAGCTGTCTGAGTTTTTAGCAGCGACTCCCTGCCATTTAAGACGAAGCTGGGAGACAAATGTTGAGCTGGAGAAACATCTGCTGGCAGAGAGAGAAGGTTATGGGACAGTGTTTTGTTGACAACTCTGCAGAAATTCCCAGCTGCTCCTTTTCATCCATTTTGCCACCTGTGCAGTTTTTAATGCTTAATTTACTGCTAAAGAGCCTGTTCTTCTGTCCACTGCCAACCAAGCTTCTTAATTCCACCGTCATACGCAGCTCTGTTCTTTGTTATTAGTTCAGAGCACTCTTCTTTTTCTACACAAACGAAGGTGCTAAAGAAGTTTCTTTGAAGCAGTGGTACAGAAGAACCACTCTGACCTTGTGCCAAATGTCTACATTTAGAGATCCTGGGGCCTGCTCCTTTAATATATTCAATTCTGCCTCCAGGATAGCTGCAACATAGTATGCATATCCATGCTGGGTAATCAAGGGCTGCTCAAGGGTACCACAGTGGTGCCCTGGGCAGTCCTGGCATTTAAGCCCATGACCTTCAAATCACAAATACAACTCCCTTACCACCAGGCCACCTATATTGTCATTTACTATATAAAAGATATTAAATAGTATTATATAGTAAAAGAAGGCCCAGCAGCATGAGCACTTCCTAAGGAGACTTAGGAGAGCACAGCGTCTAGACCTCCCCCCTCTCAGCCCTCACCACATTCTAAATAGAGACTATGGTGAGCATTATCTGTAGCTGCATTATGGTGTGGTACAGAAATTGTTCTGTACCACACCATAATGAAAAAATACTGTCCCATAACCTTCTCTCTCTGCCAGCATTGTGGATGATATTGGTACACATATTGGTATATACAGACAGACGGTCACAAAGGCACATAGGTGATAAAGTGGCCCCTCATAGTCACACATGAACACACCACACAACAATGTGAACAATGTGAAATTCTTTCTCCACATTTAACCCAGTCAACAAGTGAAGCAATGGGCAGCCACTAATGCAGCACACGGGGAGCAGTGTGGGGGGACAGTACCTTGCTCAAATGTACCTCAGTGGTACTACTGGCAGTCCTGGGATGCAAACCCTTCCGATCACAAGCAAAACTCTCTAACCACCAGGCCACCAGCCACCCTAGAGGAAAGGAGGAAAGGAAATTAAAATGCAAAAATGCATCGTTGTTCACCCAATTGTTATTACTGTTTCCAAACCATAGCATCTTCTGAACAATAATAGTTTCACAAGAAGTGTGAACACATGTGGTGTGTTGGCTAGCAATGAGGCCTCTGAGACAACATCCAGCTCTGTGCTGTGACGTGAATCATTAGAGTTTAATTGCTTTCTGCAAATTGGCAGACCCAGTCAGATGCTTGCAGAGAAAATTACTCACTATGAGGAGAATTCAGAGCAAGGCCTTCGTTTGGCCTGGACTTCTGGAGAGATAGCCCTGAGTGTTTCATGAATAGCCCCGTCATCTAAAAAATAATAATAATTAAAAATAGTCAATAGCCCCAGATCTAATCATAATCATCAACAAATAGAAACTATTACGCTGAATGACCCCAGCGAGTTCCTTGACCATTTCAATACCCAAAGTTCCTTTTCAATACCAAACTCTGCAGTGACTTTATTGACCTTATTTTAAAGCAAGACTGCGTAATGGAACACCTCTGCAGAGCTTATACTAGGCAGTCTTGCTGTATATAAAGTAATATGGAGAGTACAGAATATTCCAATAGCGACGCAGCAGGGTGCAGGGGTGACCTCAAGAGTAGAAGTCAGCTGATTGCCAGCCTGATTAAATAGATTGAGCTATTTCTCATGTTCTTGTTAGATGGACACTTGAAAGAGTGCAGCAAGGGGCATTTCTAAGAACTGTGGCCAAAGCAACTTTTATGACTTTATTGGGCCAATATTTCTTTTCTCTTTTCATAGGAACTAAGTAGTATGTATATAATCTGTACTACTAATTTAAGACTGAATGTTGGTGATTCATTTGTTTGTGATGCTGACAAGTGGATTGTTTGCATGGATTGTTTGGACAATTGTTTCTCATTCTGTACTCACAGAATTGCATGTGTACAGGGCTAAAAGTGACAGTTTGTGTTGTTTGGACAGGTTGGCATCGTTTATACGTGCGCGTGTGTGTGTGCACGCATGTCTGCATCTGTGCATGTGTGTTTGTGCGTGTGCGTATGTGTGTGTGTAGAATAAACAGAATGACGTTTGAGAGAGAATCACATTTTCTTGTGTATGAACTAAAAAGAGTTGACCAGCAAGTTGTCGAGTGAGCTGTTTTTATGGGTATGTCATATAGTGCATTCATGAATATGTTGTCAACATACCTGTGATGGCCTGGCAAACCCAGGGCCTACTTGCTGTGAGGTAAAAGCACTACAGCACTACAGCACTGCAACCTCAGAATTATGCTTTTATTAAGATTTTTTTTGTATATGTTGGTTTGTAGAAAATATAATTCTTTTTTTTATTGAGTTATTTGTATGAATGCCCTGAACATGTCTTGACCAATAAGAAAATATTCACAAAATGTTGATGTTGGTTCTCATTTCTCATTTGTAAGCCCATATGACTGCAGGTCTTCATTCCAACAAAGCTAGAGCAGGATGAACTATTTGACTGCGACTGATACCCACAGATACCCTGAGACTGATACTGCACACATGAGAGGTCCTACTTGATTGGGATGAAGTCTATAGACACACTGGCCCTTTGTGGGAAAGATTGGACATCCCCTTGTATACATGTAAATTCTCCTAAGGTTAGTTATTCAACTTTTCAATGTAAAGCTGTCATTTTGTCTAATACACAGACAACCAAAAGAGTTCTTACTTAATTTAGTGATTTAGTATATGTGTAATTACAGAGAATGTTATTATTTCTACTTACCATTTCAGTCCTTATTAAGCACACTAACATTCAATTGTATTTGTTATGGATGGTTTGGTGGTTAGGCTGTTGGCCCTGCAATCAGAAGGTTGGGGTTTGAATCTCAACTGCTAGTGTCATCACTGAGGTGCCCTTGAGCAAGGTATCATCCCCACACACTGCTCCCCAGGTGCCCCTCGTTGGCGGCAGCCTACTGCTTCGCTTGGTGAATGGGTTAAACGCAGAGAAAGAATTTCACATTGTGGTGTGTTCATGTGTGACTATAATGGTAAATAAATAAATGTACTGTTATTTGTATCATCATTTAGAGGTAACCAAATATCTGTAAGTATTTACTCATTTACATTTACACTATTTATACAAATAGTAATACATAAAATAAAAAAACATTTATTGTAATAAATAAAATAAAAAAAACCTTTAAGAAATGATTGTGGGAGGATAAAAAATCTTAAGTTCTCCTCTGCATTGTTGTTTTGAGGCAAGGGTGAGCTCTGATTATGCAGTGGCCTAGGGTAGTGGAAGAGGACTGAATCTTTGATCTCTAGTTAATTAAACCAGACAGTTTGGTTGTACTTAATATCTAAGGGCCTGATCTGGACTCTCTAGGGCTTAGAAATGACTGAATATTTACTTCTAAATTTACCTTATTTAAATAAACAAACACAGTGGGTTTAATATAGAAACTTTGGCCCAAAGAAAAGTAGTGGAGCTGAGGACTGCCATGATGACTGAAGTACAGTGATGCTCACAGCCTTCTGGTGATGTATGTGTTTGATGATAATTTTAAAAAATGGCTCAGTCTGACAAAACCTCTCACTGTAGGGAGAAAGAGGAGAGAGAAAGAGTGGGCTGCATGATGTTGAATTTAACATGTATTTTTACACTGTTTTATGCTTGGACCGTAGAATGTTGATTTGCAGAATACTTGTTTAGAATTGGCCACTGTTTGTGCGCTATAATGGTTCAAGTTTTCATATTTAAAGGCATGGTTGCTGTTTAATCATATGCAGTGTTTGGGCTGACATTGTACAAAGGAAGTAATTACCTTTTCCTGTGATGAAGTAGCATAACGCCATCTAAAATATTATCTTCTCGAAAGGGTTTCCAGAGTTTTTCTTTGGGAATTTTTGTCCATTCATTCTGTAGAGCATTGATGATGTCATGCACTGATGTTGAAGGAGAAGGCCTGTCTCACAATCTCCGTTCTAGTTCATCTCAATGTTCGATGGGGTTGAGGTCAGGGCTCTGTGTGGGTCCAACCTGTCTTTAGGGACAGGTTCTTCCCCAGACTGTGTCCACAAAGTTGGAAGCATGGTGTTGTCCAGAATGCGTCCCAAGACAGTGTCCCAATGCCTTTGTCCATATAGTGTATGTTTCCAAGACAATTGTGGGAATTATGCACAATGTCAAGGCAAATAGAATCGTCACGATTCAGCTTTACAGAGGCCCCATTTTGCAAACCAGAGGCCACAGAGTCAAGGAAAAACTCCCTCTGCAGGCAGAAGGAACCTTGAGAGGAACCAAGAAAAAAGTGATAAACCTTTCATCCTCCTGAAGTCAACATACGTTTAAACTAGCAATTGAAGGACATATAATAGATAATCATGAATGATAATGGCTGAACATTGCCTGTTGTTAGATATAAGCTAAAGCTTAGTGATAACTAAGGCTATCTAAAAATAGTAAATACAAAAGTTGAATCCAAAAGAGTGTAACTTAAAGTTGTTTGGTTGGGGTGGTTGTTGCCATCTGCACAAGTTTTCAGTCTGCTCAAGGAAGAGAAAATACATGCAGGTGAGATTTTCTGTTTCTGGTTTTAGTGAAGGCAGATGGCATGCACAGGCATCCCCACAGAAGACAGGAGCAGGAACAGCTCTAAGCATATGAAAGAGACAGAAAGGCAGAGGAAAGGTTGTAGTCCCTTAAAGAGTGTAAATGGAGTCAACTCTGCCATTGTAGAAAGTTAACCAAAAGCTAAGCTGGTCTGGTCTGGTCTGGTCTGGTCTGGAGGGTAAGCAACAGGAGTACTCAGTCAAGTACCAACTTAGCATAGCATTAAATCAGGCAGCAGGGTTCAGGAACAGCCAGGAAATGACTGAAAACAAGGGAAAAATTAAGACAATAATATAGTGAACAAAAGACAAGCCATTAGAGTAAACCAAAAATTAAGAAAAAAATAAAACCATTTAAAGACATCAGGATAAATATTTTAAAATCAATGTAGTGATGAGAGAATAGCATTCTAATTGAGCATTCTAAAAAAGCTTAAGCTTGTAAGAGCAACCTGTCAGATAATTCAGCATTGGGGTTATAAAGGCATGGACCAGCTTCTCAGCACCTTTAAGGAAATGATATTCTGTAACTTTGAAATGTTGTCTAAGTAAAATAATGCATTTATGAATTATTTGAATGATTTGAATGAAAAAATATATCTAGGTTATTGATAGTTGTGCTGGGCATAAAGCAGAGACCATGTAGATCATTTGTTTTAACCCATGCATGCCCAAATGCAGTTTGGTGATTTATTTGCTTGCTCAAACACACTCACTAAACTTGGCATTTAACTGATGAGATGAAGCAGGTTTGTTTGAGCAGGGAAATCACTGGGGTACTGGATGCTGGCCTTCCAGGGCCAGAGTTCTATTTTAGTAGGCCAATAGGTGTTTGATTTTGCTGACATATGAAGCTAGGAGTCATCAGCATAATAATGGATGGTAATGCCATACCTGCAAATTGCAGTACAGTACATAGGAGCAGAATATAGAGAGAGAATAGTGGTGGGCCAAGCATGGCAAGCACTGACCCTTGCTGGACACCATATTTTACTTCAGGAAAATCACAACAATCAATTCACAAGTAGGATATGAACCAGAAGAGTGTCCTCTAATTCTTACAAGACATTCAAGCCAGTCAAGCAGATTCAAGAGATTCAAGATTCTTTATTTGTCACATGCGTAGTCATACAAGTACAACACACAGTGAAATGTCTCCTGAACTGCCCCTTTCTGACTGTGCAACATTATAAACAATAAGTGAGTTTTAAATTATGGTTACAAATGTTGCACTGAGGTTTAGCAATAGTGAGGTAACAATGGTTAAAATAGTAAATAATTCACAGCACTAGTTGCTGTTTCAGTGCTATGGAGGATCTGAATCTGTTCTCTAATATCTTTACAACAAATGGGTGTTGGATGTAGATCCTAAGGATCGTGTTTTTTAACCTGGGCATACTAACTACATGTTTAAAGGATCTGAGTATGTAATCACGATTAAGAGATTGCTATAGAGAGTAGTGGTTCAGCAAAATTAGGTAGAATCTGTTAAAGGAACTGTGGTTGAACAGAATCAAATATATGACTATATGACTGATTTTGATAAACTGATAAATGTAGTCAAAACATTTAGAATAAATGGTCTGAAGGACTCTAGCTCACCATTTTAAAGGACCTGACACTATGAGGCCAAGCACTTTCAAAGAGCTGGCTTTATGATATAGTGTAGTGTCATGCCCAAATCTGAGTCACAGACTGTAGTTACATCACAGCCATTCACACTTTGGTTATGGTAATTACTGTCGCTCATAGGGGAGGCTTCATATAATGTTATATTATCATTTGGTTCGGCCTTATGTTACAGTGACACAGAGTACATAAAGGGAGTTATCAGTAATATAATTCATAATAACTGCATTGGATTAAAGTGATCATGTGTTATTGCTGCTGCACCGACCCCATAACCAGCAATGCTGCATGTAGAGCCTCGATGATGACAGTGCTCATGTCCTGATGTCTGCTTAGGTGTGAAACAAAACCTCTATTAATATCAGCACATCAGCATCTGGAAAACACGAGACAAGAGCATCACGTTTAGTGTTGGTTAGTTTCAGGCGTCTTAGGGCTTGGAGCACTCACATTGGGCCCAGTAGTCGTGTACGCCCCCTCTTCACTCCCCCCACTGACCTGCTCTCACATTGCATGCTTAGGTCATTACATGCCTCACTGCTTCATCCTTTACATCTAGTGAACTGCCAGATTTACAGAGTAGGTCCTGCATGTTCAGATACTGAATCTGCTGTTTTGGTTTTTTTGATTCCACAAGGAACTCGACTCACAAATTGTATCAAATGTCCCTTGTATGTTGAATCCAGCTTTTCCTGTATTTTCTCATTTGTCCAAAGTTGCCGTGAACACTGCACCTCTGTCATAAACCAATGTCTTTAACTGAACTGTGCCTTGGTCCACCTCTTCAAACATGTGAACAATTTCCTACGGGATAAATAAAGTTTTCTGATTCTGATGACTGGGTATGATTCAGTATACCATGTGATCACATTTGCCAGATGAGCTGAGGTTAAAACATGTTCTTGCATGGTGCAGTGTGTACAATCCCAGAGCAGACTTATTCTTATGTATTCAGTGCATTTGTTCAGTCAGTTGAAGCTTCTAGTTAAGCTAATATAAACCTGATGCATAAAAAACCCATGCTTAAAAAGAAAGAGCCCCAACCTCACCTAAGTAGGCGAGGCTTGAGTTCCTTTGAGTAACAGCTCTGTAAGATTTACAGATTTAGTTAATTCATAAATCTAATAAAAAATGAGAAAGACTTGTCTTGTTCAAAAGCATGGAAAGTGACTTAGAAGTCATGATATAATGAGTAGTAGAAGCAATTACTGTTTGAGAGAAGTATTTAGTCACTTGGATGGATGTCTTTCTTAAATACTCCAAGTAAGTATTACGAATGTCCAATATACTTATATTCAAAATGAGAGTCGTATTTGTGTTTTTTCTCTAAAGTGAGAATTGGTGAAAATATACATAAAGCAAGACACAAAACACAAAATATGTTAGATAATACATTTAAAAATTAGATAACTGTAAATGGATGATGCGTTCGCAGGAGGTATTTAAGCAGTATTGGCAATAATTTTGAAAGGAAAGGAAACCACCAAAACATGCTGTGGCTTCAAATAAGCAGCAGAACAGAAACAGTCCACACATAAAGTACTGGATAGAATGCCATATTAGCTCCATGGTAAATCTATACAGATCAGAAGCCTCTTCGAAACCAACCGTGGTGTTGAGGATAAAGTCCAATGAAGTTGTCTACTTGGTCAGTGTCCACACTACTGAAGACACTACCAGGTGCAATACTTAGTAGATTCTTTTAAGAGGACACACAGACAACACGCCACACCTACCAGCTGTCAGGGAAAGGAAGGGGGGAGAGAGTGATTCAATGCTCAGTGCTCTAGCAATCTGGATGACAATGGGTGTGGCATGCACTGCCCCCCTTGACAGTACCCCCCCTTTATGACTACCCTCCAGGTGATAGGCGATAGTGACCCTTCCCAAATGTGGGTGAAGTGTGAAGCTGCCCCAACATTTAGCTTGAATTCTTTGTAGTGGTACATATTAAACACAAACTATTTTTCTTACATCACGGGAGAGGGTTGGCCACCAGGACTTAGTCTTTCTAAACTCACCAG
The DNA here is from genome assembly GCA_037974605.1 of Nannopetersius ansorgii. Lineage (NCBI taxonomy): Eukaryota > Metazoa > Chordata > Actinopteri > Characiformes > Alestidae > Nannopetersius > Nannopetersius ansorgii. The sequence continues at coordinate 8,874,853 of JBBPDE010000017.1, read as the reverse complement.
TGCAGGAGATACCGGGATGGCCCGAAATGGGAGTTGTAGGTGCCCACTCTACCATGCACTCACGCAGGGGCTCTGGTATCAAAGGAACAACTGGGGGGCACAGGCTGTCCCTGAATCTCCTGGGCTATTTCCTAATGCAGACCCCAAGGAAAACCATGATGGATGCAGGCAGAATGGTCTCAGGAGCTTTGCGACAGGCATCTGCTGCATGATAGTATGATTTCCAAATTAAAGTAGCTGAAGTAAAGTGACCACGTGTCTAGAGTTCAAGCCATGTGTCTGCCAGATGTATTCTGGGTTCTGGAGGTGCCAGAACTCACCAATCATTGCTTCTACTTCTCTAACACTGCCTTAATACTTCATGGTTCCTGACATTAGTTACTTTCAATCCACTTCAGATTCTTAATACCGTTGATGCGAGATGTAACTTTCTGGGGGTTCTGTGGCACTGTGAGAAGACTGCCCCTTATCTAACCTCCAACATGTGGATCTCCACCACAAAAAGATACCATGGGGTCAGGAATTTCAAGATTTTTACTTTAATATTAGCACTATTTTTGTTGAAGGTTACATCACAGAATATGTAAATGACTAAGCACGTATTAGAAGAGCAAAAAATATACACAACTACATTAAATTTAAAGGCATTCAAAAGGAAATTATGTCACATTTCACGAAAAGGTAGCAGCAACCATCTAATATTTTGTAAATATCAAAAACACAACCATCTTTGCTGAATCAAATAAAAAGTTCAAGTATTATTTCCATTTTATCAACAACAACTGTGTAGAAAATGAAGTGTAAAACTAATACATTTAAAATAACATGAATTCAGAGACATGACAAGGGCAGAGTGTAATATAACCACTGCTGTATTTAAGGTGGACCAACCTAGTTACGAGATGCCCAACTTTAGTCCCGTGTTGTGAGATATGGAGAGAGGGGGAGAGGGGGAGGTCAAAAACAGCCAACAAAACACACAAAATAGCCCCTGAAAGAACCCCAAAGAGGTCTTGAGGGAGAGCTAAGAGTCTTCTCTGATATTACTTTCACTTTTGGGTTGTCTGTTGTCAACAAACGTCTGCTGCCAGGTGTCTTTTCCCTGTTTGCTAGCATAAACTCCTGGTACTCTTTGTCATGAAATATCGGCAGGTGCTTGATTAAATTTGTTTTTACCGTACTTCCACCCCTCAGCACGCTGGCTTTGCACACACTTTGCAGCACAGTGGTTTCCAAACTTAAGTATCTCCAAACGAGCAACAATGGCTTGCTCTGATTGAAGTTGCCGCAGGTTCATGGTATGGGGGTGGTGACTCATTTCACATTACACAGCGTCGACTTTAAGGGCCAGTGCAGGCAGTGAACTGGCATATAGAGATCAGGGCGGTCCGACTGATACCCTATATCAGATTTACACCTATATCAGACCCGATACCAATCAGATCTGACCCATCTCTACTATGTACCCCATAGTGGGTATTGCAGGGCATTGCTTTATCCAAAGCCCAGACTTTCAAGTTTCAAGTTTTATTGTCATATACAGATAACAATGTGGCATCATTACTGTAATGAATTTCTTAGGCTCGTGTTCCCCCAACTTTACATAAATATATAGAAGATGAAAAAATAAGATAGAATAAAATAGAATAAAATAAAAATAACAAAATTTAAGAAGTAAACATTTAAAAGTTTGACAATATCTATGTATATATAAATATGGGAATGTAATGTATATGTAGAAATTTTAGAAAATATGTGCAATATTTGGAAAATAACATTTTGAAAAGTGTTTAGCATTTACAGAATGGAAAGGTAATAGTACAGTAGATATTAATAGAATGTCTAGTGCAAATGATGCAGTGA
>JBBPDE010000017.1:8834147-8847715 GCA_037974605.1 Nannopetersius ansorgii | reverse complement strand
AAATGCAAGGTCTGTTTGAAAGCTTAAAATGCAAAAAACTGTAGTAGTAGTAGCATTATAGGTGGGCAAAAATAGAATGTCCCAAGGAGGGTGAGTCTGTGACTAACCAACAGAATGATTCATTTTCAGCCACAGCATCATAATAATAATTTGTGGTGTATTTATTTACCAAAAAAGGCTCTTTAATGTGAGTCAAGTCCAAATGTTCACCTAAAACAGCCAACTCAAAGAGCCAACTTGTTTCTGAATGACACATCACTGCAGCTTTAAGGGAGCTTAGCTGGGACCACACTATACATCCTTCCAAAATGTCTCTGTAATGGGACATTCCAGTGTGCAATGGAGTAAAGGGTCCTTCTCTATAATTCTGCTCTTTTGACTGTTCTCAGCATTTCATATAAGTTTAATGATCTGTAAAACTTGGAGACCATACAGCATGTATTTATTCCCGGTGTGTGCAACTCCTGATGATGTGCATTCCACTCCCTGGCTGGGTCGGTGTGTTTGGAATGAAGTACACTCACAAAGGCCTGCTTCATGCCCCATGCCACCCACAGAGGGAGTGAAAGAGTGAAGGAAATGGAGAGAGAAAGAGAAAATGAGCGAGAGAGTTAGTGCAACTCGTGGGAAGGAACATAGTGTCTTCAAGGTCTCTCTTTTTTACTTCTTTATATTCTCTATTTATTCATTGTAGCATTGTCTAACTGTTTCTCAGCAACCGTTGTGGGATGTGTCAGCATGCAGTTTCTTTAAGGGAGGGCCCTCTGTTGTTCTGTCAACTTGAGATGCATATACCTCTCAATCACCAAGTGTGGTAGGCACTGCAGTTTGGGCCATGGCAAAAAAAGAAATGTGATGTTTTTGTTTGTTTGTGAAATGAGGATGAATGATTTATACCAGAACGGTTGGCTTATACCCAATTACGTGGAAACATTTGCTATAAAGGAAGTATTTTCAATTGAAAGAGCCCTGTGACAATGATGAGGCCCTTCACCACAAGAGCAGTCATGTGCGTGTCTGGTCTGTAATTTTGGAGCTATAAGCTTGCTTGAATGACACGGAGCAAATGAGTCAGAGCTAGCATGTAGCAGAGAGCCTGGCCAAGCCATCGCATCAGTGTCCTGATGGAGATAATGAAGGCAGAGCTTAAGAGATTCATGTACTGCTGAAAGATGCCTACATTTTGCCTATGCCTTCAAGATGTCTATATTTTGGAGATGCCTTCAAGATGGCTATATTTTGGACTATGTCCGTAACATGAACATGTTTACTTTTAGTATGCCGGGCTACTTTTTCCTCCCACATAGCCCATACCTCTGATCTTTGCCACACACATTTGATATGTTGCTTCCTTCTTTGAATCCCATTTGTATGCTTTTCAAGAAATAAGCTTGTGCGAACCCACAAGTCTTAGTTTCTGGCATGGCCATGGAAAACAGGCCTCATTTGCACATTACAGCCTACAGTAAATCTGTGAAACACTATTGTGTGTTGTGGTGGATGGAAATCCTGTTGATATGTTAAGACATGTCTTTGGACACTGTGACAGAGTAGAAAAGCCTCTGAGTGTAATGCAGACAGCCCTGCTTGCCTCTGTTCTGCAGGTTAAAGAGATACTTGTCCTTTTTTTCTCCCTCTTCCTTACGCTCTTGCTCTCAAATTCTCTCCCCAGAGCAAGTGTGTGTCGAGCTGACCAGAGGGAGTTGGGAAGCAGGAGCTGAGGGGGTGTGGAGGGGGCGGGAGACTTTTCAAGGAACAATTTGTGTTCATATCTCTCCTCCATCTTCACATCAAGGACACCGCGCACTGCTGCTGCTGCCGTTACCATGGAGACCAGCCCTGGTTGCTATGGGTACTGGAGAGACTGTAGGTGATGATAGCGTTGCATGTGCCATGGGAGGTTGGATTTAACCTTTGACCTTACTCGGCTTGGTTTTGAAAGAACCTGGGCTTGACCTATCCAGCCAACATAATCACACAGTTGGGGCAGCATTCTGGAAAGCTGCTTTTAGTGAGAGAGCCACCAAAGCTCTCTAACCTGTTTAAACAATTAAATGATTTTGCTACAATGCAGTTTGATCAGTTTATGGCAGCCCTATAGTCACTGTGTGTAAAACTATAACATATAGAGCTGCAACAAATATTTGACAATATAGTAATTAAAATTAGAAAAGGTAAAATACATAAATACCTGTCATGTTATTGTTTTACGAACCAACTCATTCCATATGGAAAAGTTCTGCACACCAGACTCAGCGGAGATTGCAATTTGTGAGATTCTCACAATTTGAGACTTTAATTTCCTCTGTTCTGGTTCTGAATGGGTCACTACCCTAAGTCTACTGTTATTAAATCCTCCTGAGCGTTTGACATACAGAAGGGACTAGAATACAACTAGATATCTAGATCTAGATATATTTATCTAGTTATAAACATCACATTCACTCATTACTCATGCATACACAACACTATCCGTAATAAAGGTTAATGAAGTGTGAAGTGGCTTACAGACAACTCCTTTTGAAACGTGAGGCCTGTAAGTGGTCATCTGTGGAATGTCCATGTCCCCCATGTTGGATGAGTGGCGAGAAGCTCTTATTATTGACTGGTCAGCTTTAAGGAGGTATGGCTTTAATGTAAGGATTACAAATGTAAAGGCGAGAGGCTAAAATGGTGTTTTTCAGATGCTTTACGTGTTGCTACATAAACATACATGAAAGCGTTTGAAAAGGCTTCATCTGAACATCCCCTAAAGGTCAGATTTAAAAGCACCCCAATCATCAGTGACCGTACACCCGGAAGTATCCATTCACAGTTCAGGATACGGTTCTGCATACCCCTGGTACTAAGCCATTGTTATCTGAAAACTGGCATTAGCTCTAGGCCAGAAAACCACTTGAAAGCTGCAAATTCCTTTGAACAAATCATACTATAACCATTCAGGTGTGACAACAGAATCCGCAGACAGGTGCTGAAGCCCTTGCTTTTGCTCATATTTTCCTGGCATTAGCCTTCACCACTACCAATCAGGTCCCATTTCACTTTGTGGCAGCCATCACTGCAGGGCTCATGACAGCTGGAATTGATACTAGAATTGCCTTTGCCGGCGTCCTTTCTCACATCAAAAACATTCTTGAAGATTCGGCTTCAAGAACTATTCAGGTCTGTGTGGAAATCCCTCACATTACTTTTATTAATTTATTTATTGCTGAATGCTTTTTGTATTCATGGGCAGTAGGTAAGGCAGACAGGACTGGAGCTATTTCGCTGTGTAGGGACATTAAAATGGGGAAGGTGTCCCTACATGTTCCTAAGAGATAAGACTCTCCGTCTAATATGCAGCAGTGTGTCTAAATCATAAAGGACTTAGGGGCGGCTTCACAGTGCTATCCCATATCCCAGTGGTCTACCCACCATCCTTCCAGAAATAGCCCTCTTACAATGCTGGTCAAGACAAGGAGGGGTGTGTGTGTGTGTGTGTGGGTGTGTATGTGTGCACATTTGTGTGTGTATGTACATACATGACCTACACTGTTCAAAAATGGTTTGTCCACAAAACATAGATTAAACAAATAAATACATACATATAGATAAATACTTACTCCAAGCAATTTAGCTGTTTTTGTTCAACTCAAAGATTTACTTGGGAAAAAAACAAAATCAGATCAAAAATAATAACTATAAAAATAATAGTTTCAGTTCTAACCTCAGAATCACTTTAAATCAAGTTCTGGTTTTGTATTCCAGAGTAAAACACACACACACATGAATTTCACAGAGTAATAGAAAAATTATTTGTTCAAGGTTATGGTACAAGATTTTTTACAAGCAACATTTGTGACCTGATCTGGAAAAAGGAGTCACAATGACCCAAAAATTCAAAATTGAGGTATTGGTATCATTGAAAATATTTTAAAAAATAAGCTTTAAAATTATATCTTGGTCAAAGCTGCAGCTTAAATGGTTATCAAGTTAAAACGTTTGAATTATGCTATTGCAGCACCATTTTCCAACTGAAAAACCAAGAAAATCGTTTTTTTGTACATTTTTTGTTGATATCTTCAACAATCCATAGCATCCAAAGAGATGCACCCAGTATTCAACAACAACATTTTCCTACAGGCATTTAGATATATAGAAAAATAAATTAAATCAGAATGAAGCTTAACAAATAAATACTTAACAATAATTTAACAATAACAATAATAAGAATAAATACTTAACAAATAATTAATATTTTTGTAAGATTTGAGAGGTGCAACTCATTTGAGAGCTGCCATTTAAGTACATTTTCATAATTATTTCCATGATGAAACTTTGGGAGATTAATTTTGAAGACCTTTTCTTTCAAATAAGACCAAAAAAGAAAAATCGATATTTTTGGTGTTTTTCAAAATAATCAGCCCGTTTCTAACGGGCATAATGACTTCTGACTCATTATGGCTGGTCGGGTCACATATGCAGAGCCTTTATAAATGACAAAGTACCTACCCATTGATATAAAGATGTAACATGGCAAACATGGCATGATATCACAGCCTTACTCATAGGTGGATCTAGTTCAATGGCGGCTCCTGGTCAATATTTTTGGTGAAACAAACCACCCATCATCCCCGGCGCGCACCATAAAACAAACTCGCCATACCTTTCCGTATACCCTGGGCAGGTTGATTTTCTTGCCATAAGTACTTCACCTCCATGTTCTTTTGCTGCCTCACATTTTAATGGATCTTCTCTCTCCTGCTCTTCCCTCAATCTCCTCATAGTTAGTGTTAAATCATTACTAAATATTAAATGTATTTTATTGTGCATATCTTACAACCTGTAATAGTGATGTTTATTTCAACAGTGCATAATTAACAATATTTCTAAATCCCAATAAAACATAACTAACCTCTTTCTCACCTTATGAATTAATTCTACCCTCCTGGTCTTCTTGGTGAAGTTGTTAATCACTCTGCCATACCAGCAGGGATTTTTTTCCAAGGATTTCACCAGCGCCCAGCTTGGCTGGGTGGTGGTGGGGATTGCTAGCAAACTAACAAGCTAATGCCCTTCCTTCTGTGCACTTGCAGATGAATAATAAAATATATTTCAAAAAATATTACTAATAAATACTAGTAAATAATATGTTAGGTGTTAGGTCTCACACTCAAGGGCAGTGTTCAGTACGTAAAATAGAATTAAGTGAAATTGGCCACAGTGTTCTGTCAGTCATTTTGAAGTCACTTGTTTCACAGGTGGGACTTATTTACCATTAGAGTCCATTGAAACCTCAAAAATCCAGGAGCTGCTGGGGTCTGAGAGGATTTGCATTGAAATGAATGGGGACGCTGTGAAACATGTTTCACTGAAATGTTCTGCTTCACCGCAGTTGGGGGTGGCGCTGTTTTTGACCAGAGCTGTATAAAACTGTAACACTATTGAGGTATAAAAAAGTGATAGTTATGAATTTTTTTGTATTAGTTTTCTTGGTGAAACATTGTTTCGCTAGAAACTGCCACTGACCTAGTTGTACCATTCACTTGAATAGACCGGTTAAACACAACATACTGGATGAACTGGATGAGCTTTCCGACCTAAATACATAAAAATATTTGCCTAAAATTATTTGAATGAACTTCTCTAATTGTTTTCACTGTTAAACCTGACCGTGCCTTAGGCAGTTCTTAAGCCTGGCTAGTTTTCAATATGAGAAGAAATGGTGGTGTTAAAAAGAGTTGGAAAAGATGTACTTTTATCATCCCGAAACAAGGTGAATCTTCAAGGTGAATGTCAGGAAATGTCTGTCAGCTGTCAAAATTCTCAGATGACATTATGAGAAGTAATATGAGAAGATGGCAAAAATCACATCTGACAACATAAAAATCTGTGTTACGTTTACCCTACATTATGCTCTTCCCCACTGCTGCCCTACAGAATATTTTCGCTGGGTTCCCTTTCTCCACTCATTTAAGCTAGAGTGTTGCCAAGAGACACCAGTGCATAAAAACAATTATTTGAAAGGATAGATAAAAACTTGGCATTATTAAGTTGATGTTATGACAACTTCCTGCGGCTCGTTCTTTCCCTCATGCGTTCAAACTCAGCACAAGCTGGCACAGCTGGCCAGGCTGCAACTCCAACTGAAGGAGCAACTAATTACAAAAAGTGGGAGGCTAATTAAATCCTACATGGAGTGCATACTAAAGCTGCTTTTTAACAGTGTTAACAAAGTATCCAACAATATTAATTGTATTTCGAGGTTCACTTATCATCACATCTCTCCCAGGCGCAGAAAAGCTCCTGCAACCCAACCCAACTTTTTCATAGCCGCTTCTGCCTGTGAAGTTGCTGAAGGTAGGCCAGCGCCTGATTCCTGCCTGCATTTAAGCAGTACGCTCTGTACTTTGATGGTGTAATTACGACATACAGGTCAGCAGGCTTTATGAAAGCCCCCAGACATCTTCCAGCACAAGTTTACCTCCAGCTTCGCCTCCATGCTGTTTCAGGCATAGATATATTGTGCTGCTACTGATGTACTTATAATTAATTCATGTTTCATTGCACATTTTTATTTAAACGCTGAGCCGCATGAAAGCTGTGTAGATATCTGATCCCATCTGATGCTTGCTTTGACTGCCTGAGATTTAGTCACAATAAAACTTCATTCCTTCTATGACTTTTTATCCTACTCCCCAATTAAAAAAAGAAGACAATACTAGAAATAATAGCTGTTTAATTACAGTTGCTTGGTGTAGTGACTTTGACCTTTGCTATATTGAAATCTGGCAAAAAGTAAAACATTTCAGCAGTGAAGGAGAAATTTATTTATTTATTTCATGGAAGCGTATTGCATAATTGACCTTATTCATTTCTTATCAGAATGCAGGCTTTAGTAACTGCATTATTCAGCTCCAAAAGCCTAACACAAAATCTCCTGTAACCATCGCTAGCACAAGCAACCAAGCTGAGAGAGAGAGAGAGAGAGAGAGAGAGAGAGAGAGAGAGAGTACAGTGAGTGATATAGTGCAGTGGCATTTTGTCCATTTCAGAAGCAGCCATTAAACCGTTCTCTCATTAAACAGCAAATTCAGCCATTATGTTACAATTCATGAGCTTAATAGTCGGGCAGTTTAAAGCCTTGCTGGCAACATCTCACATTCATTACTGTGACCATTTGTTTGTGGCCTGTTTCACCTCATTTTTTTAAAGCAGTGGCATAAAGCTAAAACATGCAACCCCATAAAGGCAAATTTTGTTTGTGCGTGCCCACATTATTCTTATTCTTACAGCTGCTTATGAATCACATTGTTAGGCATAAGGAAATGAAAGTAGGTTTTCTGTAATTACTCCCATTACACTCCACCCTTCTCTGACAGCACCTTAAAGCAGAGTGTGTGGGTGTATGTGTCTAAGTGTGTGCTTGTCTTTTGTTTCCTCAAAAACCTTGTTTTTCTTAGATATGTCTGGACAGTTCTTGGCTATGCTATACTTTTATGCCTCAGCAACCCTGAATGGGGGTTTAAGCAAGCTGGAAAAAATTATATTACTGCGAGTGAAAATGATCTTAAATCTAGTCAATGGATTTAATATCTCTCATGATGAGCTTGTTCTAAAAATAATATACCTGTGTTCTACATATTTCTGGAGATTTGTACTTATTTGAAGTCATTGTATGTAGTTAAATCATATTATTCTATTGCTAGATATTTTGCCTCTTTAAAAAAGTAATTCTTAAAGCAAATAAATGTATCTGATAAAACAAGTCAAATAATCTGTCAGTGGAACAACACAGCAGCACTAGATGTAATTACTTACAGCCCAAAAAACATCTAGAAATAGACTGAATAATCTTATAATATTCTTACAGCAATCTCACAATGAGAAATTTTAGATTCATGACAATGTCACACTATCATCACAGATCAGTGGCAGCTCATTTGCTCAGCTGAACAAGGACATGTTAGCTTGGTAATTATTAAATTGCTGATCCAGCTCATCAACTGATTATGAAACCTTTAATTAGCTGGGTCAGGTGTGTCAGGGCAGGAAATAGTTGGGAATAATTGAACTCTTCCCTGCCTCGGAACTCCTGATCCAGCTCATTAGAGAGCTTGATAATGGATCCCCAGGAGCAGGATTAAGAAATGCAGTTCTAGGCTAAAATAAACAATTAAATGGATTCTTGTGCTTATGCAATGTCCAATAAACTTTAGCAGTATGAGTGGTTTACTTCAAAATGACTTTATGTTCATATTAAAAAGTGCCCTTTTTAAAATCTGAGTACCTGTCCCCTAAAAGTCCCAAGGCCACGCTGAAGACAAACTATGAAGCAAGTACATTGCAGCACTATGCATCTTTGTTGAACATCCTACCTAAGCAATTACACAGCACTGTATGACACTCGTCGCTTTGAAAGGCCCAGTAGGCAAGGTCACCGCTGAGAGCCATGTGCTTCAGGAGAGCAGCAATAAAACAGGAGAGCTGCTCCACAGAAATGTTCAATCAATAGCACACCTATCATCACCATTTCAAAGCCAAACTGCAGCGGTCTACGGGGCTGGGGTGCGTTCGTGTAACCCGGTTCGTTGCAGTTTGTTCTGGCTCAATGAAAGATTGTGTTAATTTTCAGACATTTGGCAGAATGTTTTCTTTTTTTTGCTGCCTTTGCTAGAAAATGTAGCTGAGCTTTCTGGCAAGAAATCATGAAACATTTGTTAAATTAATAATGCTGGTAGGCCATATAAAAAAGTTCCAAACTTTCTGTATCCCCTTCAAGAAGCAAATAAAGGTCAGTCACAAAAGCATAAGAACATAGAAAACAATAAATGGTTTTCCTCATCACCAGATCTTGCATTTAGCTCATGCTTTTGGCTATTCGGCTAACTGGTTCCCCAACCTTGCCACCTGGGCACTGTGTGGGCACATACACGGCAAGATTAGTGCCCTCATAATTAGCCTCTTTTTGTTTTTTTTCTTTTTTTTATATAAGGTGCCTTCATTAGCTTCTGGATTTCCCACATAGAGAAGTATACTCATGATTTACACCCAGGTAGACTTGGAGCCCAGTGGATACTGACCTTTATCTGAATAGTGTTAAATTCCAGCCGGCTCAGCAGAAGCCTCTGCCAGCTAGCTCAGATTCCAAATTGGATAAATGAGAGCCAACATTTGTTGGTTAAAACAGTAGGCAAGCATCAGTACTTATTTAGCAGCCTATTTAGAAATGTTGCTTAATTTGCATTTTAGAACTTTTTTCTGTTGTTGCCTCAATATAGGAACAATTACTGCGTTTAAATGTGCAAACCCACATTTCTGATGAAACATGGAGCTCCAGGTAAGCAGTCAGGGTTCCCATTCCCACTCTAACAATTTCTTTTTGGATAGTATTTTCAATTGATTTTATGGGATATTTTGTGGAATGTCACTTAGGGTTCTCTAATGCTGGGTTTACTCATGCTGAAAGTACATCAGAATGTTTCAATATTAATAACATGGAAGGAAAGTACATTCTTACATACTCTATGTGTACTATACAACTAATATTACCAGATACTTTGATACTTTGAATTCAGCTAGATTCAGGAGTTCGGTTGCACACACCGCTTATACAGAAAACAGGCATTAGAAAGTCATTAGAACAGAATGCTGAGGAGCAGCCACACATGAGTAAACATGGGTCACTTTTGGGTTGAGTAGAGTTTGTAAAGTAGAACAGTAGAACATGCTGCTTCAATAATGATTGTTTTATACCTTGTGTCAAAATTAATATATTTATAGTATATCTGCAAGGAACTTAATCCACTGAGCGCTGAAATAAGTTGCTTCGATAATCAATCTAAGAGTCCTTTTTAAGATGACTTTTTAGTACTGTCTGAATTGCTTATTGCATCTCAGTGACATTCTTCCAACTTTTTCTACATGTTCAGCACGACTTGGAACAAACTCCAACAGTTTTACTGCACAATGCTTATGAGTAATGCACATGACAGTGAACGCTCCTTTATGAAAGCCTGTCTTGCCTTTTCAGTTAGATGGTTTTACAAAGATGAAAAGTGAGCATTTATGTCTGATTTTCTGTAATAGTCTATGAAGGATGCTCGAAGCTCATTAAATTGTCCTTTTTACATGTAGCATTCTGTCTGCTGTTTTGCCATTGTGTCTGACACTGCAGGATAATCTGTGCAATAGTTCACAAGACTCAACAATGTAGGACTTGTACATACAGACAAAGGAACCAGTTTCTGTCAATCTGTCCGAACAAAGGAGGCGGCCTCCATCGGTTTACACGGAAACTGCAGTGACTAAAATCCTAATTGTCTTTCATTAGCTGACAGGGCATCAGAGAGATTAAGGTGCGTTTCTTGCTGTTGTTTATAGAGGATGTGGAACTCATAAAAGTAGTCAATTTAAATGTACTAAAGCCTCACTTAAACTATTGTGGATTACTTTACTTGAAAAAAGTAATGTCATTACTTCTATTCTCTAAAACCCACACTCCACCAAATCATTTCAGTAGGTAATTTCTAAAGAAAAAACAGTCATTATTCTGAGCTAGACTTCCAGTTACATTTGGTTAAAAAGATTAATCAGGCTAATGGTATTGAAAACCTGGAAATTTTGTCTGATTGTTTGGTTTGACTGGCTGATTATTGGATTTACAGTGGTGGAACAATTTGAAAAATTTCCAAATGTTTAAACATCTGCTGTCATCCACCATTGCATGCAATCTCATTTTCTCATCAACATATGAGTAATGCAAATAATCATGTTCTAATAAGGAACATGATTTCATCACTACACGGGTAACATTTTAAAATCACATTACCCGTAAAGTAATTACACCACTATAAAGTGATGCTTTGTATCACATTACCCTCAACACTGGTAAGAAATAAAATGGTCAGATCCTTTTACTGCCCAAACATTTAATCTAGAGGGACTAAAATGTAGTGTTTATGTGCGCTGTGTGCCTTCAAAAACAGATTCTTATTAGAAAAAAAGCTATTTTAGAATTAGACATGTACAGCATGTTTGTTTTCTCACTTGGCAAGGATAGGATGCATGGACTAGGCAACAGTAGGTTAAATCAGACATCCTCATTACATGTTTTTGGCCCATTGGCTCAGCCCTAATCTATGTATTTTCTCTAGAAGACATGGCATATGTGACAAAGTTTTTGAAAATACTGTTAAAGCATTGGGAATCATGCAAAGCCTGGTGGTCCTAATGCCTTCTAAATTTTTTATTAAAGTTCATTTTTATATAATAGAACTGTACTGAAATTTCATTCATTATGTGGTTAAATGTGTGTTTTATTGTTACATTTTGATAATGTAATGACCATCAGATTTTTGTTCTTATAGTATTTAGGTAGTCAGGTTTCTTCTCCTTTTTGATGCAACTAAACAATGCCATAAATGTAAACTTTAGCCAACTAACCACCAGCATAATTTTGAACTATTTCGAAATATTAAATATTAATGGTGGTCTAACCATGTTGTGGGTAGTTGTTAGCCAGAGCAGTTCTGAACTAGAGCCTGGAAAAGAGCTACACATGGGTTAAAATCTATGCTAATGTATGTTGCAGGCTTAAAAAAAGAAGCATGGAATGCGCTTTCCAGGCTTTTAATGTCCACATTTAATCTTAATCTGTTTGGGTCTAAAATACTTTTAAAATCTCAGAGGACCCCTGCAGAAATTAATGTTGTCATAAAGGAGTTTTTAGAGCTGTTTTAACATTATGTTCGGTGTAAGGACCTTCATGAGACACTTTGTGTGCTGCTCTAAAACGACTTCACAGTTCGCTTGCCTGAGCTGATGTGTTGAGTTACTGTCCATCCTTCTGTCAGTTTATGCATGCATCCCACCCGCTGTCCTTTAATCCAGAATTATTCCACTGCAGAGTCGACTTTCAGTGCCATGTGTAACATGCAAGCTCAAACCTTCAGATGCTCCAGAAGACCTTGATTAGCTGGGCAGGGATATGTTAGATCAAGGCTAGGTGTAACCTCAGCAGGAAAGCAAATCTCCTGGAGGATATGCAGGGATAATCGCCCATGCATAAGAAACAGTGCCAACAGCAATAAATTGCAATGGGGCTCCTTCACTCCTTCTCGGCTTCTGATTTCATTTCTTCCTCTCTCTCTCTCTCTCTCTCTCTCTCTCTCTCTCTCTCTCTCACACACACACACACACACACACACACTCTTACATACACACACAAACACTCTCACACACACTTTCTCCATCTCTTTACTCTAAATTGAATATTTTCAATTGTTTATTTCCAGTGGCTAACAATTTCCAGCAATAAAATAACCTCCTCACTCAAATCCAGCTATCTATTAGCCTTAATCAGAGGTAGTCGAGACCACTGTGAGCAGTGAGCACTGTAGACTGCTCAGAACATATCTCTTATATCACAGCTTTCCATCAGTGGATTCTGATTACACAGGCAGCTTCCTCAGCAGGTGGCAAAGCCCTGCGTTTTCCCAGGAATAGCATCCTCTGCTGTGTAGACCTTGCCTCCAACCAAGTAATCTCTCCCGAGGACACTGCAGAGACACGGCCTGGTAATTGCTTTCTGCTCCGGCTTGTTCGCCGCGCTTGTAAAATAGGCACTGCGGCTGGGTCTAAAGTGCAGGCCTGTAAAACAAGAGGCCAGACAACTTTCTCCAAACACAGAACCTCATTCCTTCTCCCTCATGGCCTGGCTGGAGCCAGAAGGACTCGAGTCTGTCTTGGCAGAGCTGACAATCAATATTTAATCTTCATGCATTTTATTTTCTTTAGTGAACAGATTTCCTTTAGATATATGATTTTGCGAGACTTACTGCATCTAACTGCATACCCTTTTATTGATATACCAGAAGCACACATATACAGAGTCTCTGCATCTGTTAGCAGGCCGTGAAATCTTTTCATTAAGACAGAAAATAACATAACATTTTTCACCAAAGTCATTATAATAATCCTTTTCCATCTTCCAGTCTTTCCTCAAAAAATGCAGTGACCTCAATCGTTAAAAGAACTTTTAACCTTTAAAGCTTCTGCTATTTGTGCAGCTACTTATGCAACACAACACAAGAGTGTTATCAGGCATAACGATTCATTATAACCATGACTGTTAATTAGTCGAAGGCATGAGCCAAATGCTTTTTACGTGTTTTCCATATACGCAGCTTCTCCTACCATAAATGATCAGGCAACAGATCAGAACCCTTTTTAATATTCAGATTGTGCGGTCTTGACTGACTGCTGTGTAAAGTTTTCATAGAAAGTACTAGGAGAGGTTTTACACCCTCTTAGTTTTATGTTTTAGACAGTGCTTTGTGCTGCTCAGACTTTCAACTGGCACCATGCTCTGTGTTTGTGTTGTCTGTTTACTGACTAATTTGAGTGCTGTTGTTTGCTGATCCCGAATAAGAGCGCAGTTCTAATAGCTGTAGAGTTTGCTGAAGCCCAAAGACCAGAGTATAGCATGCAATTTTGATCCTTAAGGGTCACATGGGAACACACACACACACACACACACACACACACACACACACACACACACACACACACACACACACACACACACA
>JBBPDE010000017.1:8813240-8833343 GCA_037974605.1 Nannopetersius ansorgii | reverse complement strand
CATATTCCTCTCTCTTGCACCTATATTATCTTGCTTTCCTCAAACAGTTCCTGAAGCGTGCCACTGTGGCATCAAAATTGAAAGTTTTGCTCTTGTGGAAAGTGTGTTGATTGAGTTGCATTCTGGTACATTAAACCATTTTTGACTCTTGACTAGTTCCTTTCGCAATCCTCATGCTGAGACCAACACTGAAAATACTGTTCAGAATACTGTCTTTCTATAAGGTTTGGGCATATATTTAAGAAGACCAAGATCCTGTTCCAAATAAGAGTGTATTTTCTGCAAACTTACATCTCATAAGTGAATCATGTTTATCCTGTTGTTGGAAAGACTATTTGTTTTGATTATCCTCCTTTAGTGTAATTTGAGGTTGAGGATTTTTTCCAACTTAATGTTACTGTGTCTGCTTGCAGTTACTTCAAACAGTAGAAATGACAATATGTTTTTTAAATTATTTAATTTATTTAAGTGGAGGATTAACTGCTGTATGGCTTTATCTCCTCATGCAGACTAATAATGTTGCGCATATAAAGAGTCCATCACTTCTGCCAGACACGTATACATAAAAAACATCAAGGACCACAGCAATGCTCTAATAATAAACTTTATGCATTGTGTGCTAAATGTGAGCTAAATGTGAGTTTTACTATTTAGTGTTTTAAATATTCTTTCTTAATCTGGATGTTTCTTAGTACTGAAGTATAACATGAGATGAATTGTTGGTACTTACTAACTTGTATCAAACATTTGATGTTCCCTGTGCAATCTTTTCCCCCAGCATAATATTTTTCTTAAGCCTATCGCAGATGTATATCCTCAAGTTTAATCAGGGTCTGTAATCTTCTCTGAACTGTAACCATTTTGATATAAAATTGCACTGAAAAGGTTAAATTGGAGGAGACCATGCTTGCTCATAACTACTGACTCTGATTAAACCTGATGTAAATTTGGGTACACACTTGGGTGAAAAAGAAAAGTGGTACTAGTAGCAATCAAGTCAACGTAAAGTCAGTAGTAGTTTTAGTTTACCAATTCATTCCATGGTTAAATACCACAAAAGCTCTTCTAAGTAGTAAGTTGGTAGTTGAATGTTATTCTTGATTCTTCTTCAAGAAACAAGCATCTAGCGTTTAACTTCACCATGATGTTTACAAAATTACTCTCCAGTTTGTTTAGTAGTAGCAGTCATTATTAACATTATTAGCGTCTCTTTATTATGCATTTGTTTATTTATTTAAGTGTTTGTTTTTGAGTTATTTGTGTAATTTTCACAGCATGTTGTTTTTCCTGAGAAAATGTAACTTTGCCTTTTAAAGATAATATAATTTGAGCTCTAACAACATTTCCAGGCTACAGTTTACCCTCATGAGGTTTGTGTTTTTTCCTGTGGCTGTGACTGTCAATGAGCTTTGTTTGTTCAAATAATATAAACAACTGTATACATATAGTTTATTCAACCAAGAGTTTGCACAGTGTGAGGTCTCCAGCTTTGCTGACCAATACAACCTCTCACTTTAAAGTCTGTTGATATACTGTATATGTGGTCTACCCAAAAATAAACAAGAGGAATTAACAGCTAAATGGCTGCCAGAGGTTTTCTCCTGTATGTTAAAATCGGACTGAACCAAAACTACAGGGTCAATATGTAATGTTGAAAGTGTGTAGACATGCTGTGAAGATCACAGAGTAAGGGCTTTATGAAATTGTGCTTACGAGCTGAAAGCACAGTAATCCACTTGCACAGCACAGAACACAATCATTAAGACACACAACGTTATTTGTTTATCAAAAGGTTAGCTCCATTTTCTAAAAATGTAATGTCAGGAAGAAAAGAAAAGTCTGTTTTGTTTTTATAAGATATCAGGAGAATTACGCCATTATCTTGAGAAAACAACTTGAGGTCTCAGGTCTCAAGAAAGCATCAGGCAGATCAATCATTGAGTATAATGATTCACATAAGATATAGATCCTTTTAATTATGGATCCACCACCATGTTTCAAGCGAACAGAAAGTATTGTGATTGGAAAACATGCATTGACCTTCTCCATCACATCTAAATACAGAGATAGATGCTTCATAAGACCACATAAACTTTTAACCATACGTAGAGCAATCATTTCAGTTCAGATCAGGTATATGCCGAAAATGTAAATGAAAATATATTTCAATAGTACTTTTTACACCCAAAGTTGTCACAATGAGTCCAGGTCCAAGACCCCAGTGAGCAAACCAAAGGTGACACTCCACCGGTAACAAACCTAAGTGAATGTGAGAAGTGGCAGGAAGACAGCACCAACATCCCAGTTTTCTTGAATTCTCTGTCCAGCTGTGCTGGTTAGTTTATCTTTATCATGCATACGTGCAGTCTTATCCCTTACGAAAATTCACTATGGTTTCTTGTGATTTTTATGCAGTAACCATAGTTTTACAATGGTACCCCATGGTACTTTGGTACTACCCACAGTTTTACTATGGTTTATCTATAGCACCTCACGGTAACTGTGGTACATATACAACTTCAAAGTTGCCCAAAAAAACATGAAAACCATGGTTATTTATTCATAGTAAACCATGATTAATTTTCATAAGGGATCTGCCAGAGGGAAGTCTTTGTGCACAACTTTGAGTGGTAGTTGTCTGGTAACAAAAATAAGTAAGCATCATTATATCTTCATGTTATTCAGTCACATGGTCAGGACAATGGAAGGAATGTTCACCTGGCATGCAGAAATAGAAAGCTTTTCCGTACTTCTTAGAGCCTTCTTCAATTCTGCTTATCAATGGTATGCTTTGAGTGGCTTAATGAGCCCCCAAGGCTATGACACTTTTAAATGAATTCGTCAGTACACTACTCTTTGCAGGGAAGTACATCCGTTTCATCGTTCCCTGTCTCCCTATGTGTCAAATCAGCTGTCATTGTATGTCATTGTCTCTGACTAAAATTCATAGATTTTGAGTGGCATTATTGCACCAGACTTTGGAAGGGCCATTGGGCTTTGTTCATTTAATGGCACCAATCGGATTCACTTGCCTACATGTGACAGGTCACTTTTTTCAAAGCCGTGTGAATGCAATTATCCAACCTTTTGCAAATCAGATTTGTGACTCTAGTCTTTCCAATTTGTGACCATATAACATGAAGAACAGATCGGAAGGACACATTATAATGTCATCTTCTAGTGTTTGCAGCATGACAGCAACTGCTAATTAGAAACTAGTGCCAATAACAGCAGCAAAAGCAATTCATCTGACTTTTTTCATTTGCTTGTTCATTCATTAGTTACCATTCCTCATGGAACATGTGGATTATTTGATGCACACAAGCAATTTGCAGTTCTGAGGTACTGTGGGTTCGCTCTAATGATGGATATGGATCACTTAGAAACACAAATGTTAACCATCAGCTCAGAAAGCAAAAAGGTGAGCAACTTGGTTTGCAATGTGAACACAGCCAGTATGACCTAGCAGGTCAATATGATGTGCTAGCATGAGACAATTAGGGTTAACAGTGGTCAGAAAATGTCTAGGGAAGATGTGTTATATGTATTATTCATCATAACGCAATGTCCCCTGATGTCTTTAATTCCAATTCAACCTTGGAAAGTGGCTGTAGAGGACTGAAATGGTCTTGTAATCATTACCATCTGTGTTGCCCACTCTCCCAAGAAATTGGATTAAATTTTACATCACCTTTCACGGACGGAGAAACAATTTCATACTAGATCAATTGTCTGTTGTCTAAAATCAGTATGAGATCAGGGGATTTCAAGCAGTTAAGGACAACAATTAATCGATGGGCAGAAGGTGAAGGCAAAGAGGCATGGATTCACACCACAGAGTGTGTGCTCAGGTGGGGATTTGTCTGTCAATCTTATCGATAAACTCAAAAATGCCTGTTGTCTTGTTTCACTGAGCTGGCCCTTGCTGCACCTGGCGTATATTCCCGACCTGTTGGTAACAGCCATCAGATCTGAGGGAAGCATTGCAGTCTTTTAAATCTAATACCAACATTTGAAGGTGGACATTTTGCTTCTGTTTTCAGAGCCATGCCTTGTGAAATTGCTTCATGTTTTCCCCTGAGTTAATTGAATCTGAGAGCTTCCCTTTCGTGCTGGCCGGTTCGATTTAGGAGAGTTTGGATAGCTCCACTTTAGATTCAGTTGAGAGGACAGCATGCCACTAACCAGCTGTGAGCTAAAACGTTTACTTGTTTGCTGTTATGTGGCACAACAACCGAGAGCCTGCTGCCTTCTATCCTAATACAGGCATTGCAGCAAAACCTGTGCAGCAAATAAGGATTCTGGACCTCTTAAGCTATTGAGCTAGAAGTAATTGTCCATCATCAAAGCTCTAACAAATTTACATCAACCAGCCGCAACATTAAATCCACTGACAGGCGAAGTGAATAACATTTACGAATAACATCTCGTTATAGTGACATCTGTCAAGGTGTGGGATATATTAGGCAGCAAGTGGAGAGTCAGTTCTTGAAGCTGACATGTTGGATGCAGGAAAATGGGCAGGTGTAAGGATCTGAGTGACTTTGACAAGGGCCAAATTGTGATGGCTAGATGACTGGGTCAGAACATCTCTAAAACAGCAGGTCTTGTGGAGTTTTAGCACCTGGTGGTTAGTACCTACCAAAAATAGTCTAGCGACAGGGCCATAGGCACCCGAAGCTCACTGATGCAAGTGGACAGTGAAGGCTAGCCTGTCTGGTATTATGCCACAGGAGAGCTACTGTGGCATAAATTGCTGGCAATGCTGGTAATGCTGGCATCACAGCTTTCTGCATATGGGTTTTTATAGCTGCAAACCGGTCAAAGTACCCATGCTGAGAAAATGTCTACGCTGGGCATGTGAGCATCAAAACTGGACCATGGAGCAGTAGACAAAGTTAGACAGATCTGAAGAATTACACTTTCTTTTACTTTACGTGGGCAGCTGTGTGTATGCGTTACTGAGGACGAAATGGCACCAGGATTCTCTATGAAAGGAAGAAAATCCACTGGAGGTGGCATGATGCTTGGGAAGTGTTCTACTAGAAATGGCCCACCTTACAACTGCTCACCTTACAACTTACAACTGCTAACATTGTGGTGCCACAGTGCGCATTCAGGGCTCTTGTAAAGTCCGTGCCTCGACCAGTCAGGGCTAATTTGGTGGCACAAGGAGCACCTACAAAATATTAGGCTGGTAGTTTTAATGTTAAAATTGATAGACAGGTTAATAGGACTAAGTCCTCTCTCTCTTCCCAAGAATAAAAGGTATCAAAATTAATTTCTGACATTCACCTGGCATCATTTGCTGTTAGAAAATGTATTATTTTTTGACTTCTGTGGACCTATGAACCATAGTACTGCCTACAGGTTTTGGGAAAATTATAGCCCAACATTAAACATCCATTCTGTAACCCATCTGGCTATATTATGTTAATGATAGCCAGTGGCATTTTGGCTTATGTAGTTATATAGTATTGACACAACTAGCTAGCAGGGTAAAGTGTGAGCAACTTCATGTTTCTGGGCCATCTCACGCACTATTGCATTTTCTCATTATAGAAGTGTCTCTTTAAAGACACCATAGTTCTTTTTGTAACACGAGATCATTATGATGCATAAAAGCACAGAAGGAAAAGGCAGAAAAACATTTACTCCCTGAAGTCATTGACTCCTTGAAGATTGAAGTCAAATCATATAAGTGGAGTTATAATGAGACGAACTTGTTATGCTTAACTTGCTACCTAATTGGTTTGAGTTTGGTAATTATTAATTAAGTAATAATGGACGACTCAGTGTTAAATTAACAGGAAATAATGGATGTTTGACCATGGTTTTGTTCTTTTAGGGGACATGAAAATACTGTGACGAACGGTGGAGGAAGGCGACACACACACTCAGAGCATTCCTTTTCTTGCTTTTATTCAACAAAATTCAGCACCAAACACAGCAACATTCCCCCACAGCCTGCACTTTCCCCCTCCTCTCTCTACCTCAGTCCACTCAGATCTCCAACTCCAACTGCTGCTGGCACCGCCCCTCCCCTTTTATAAACCACCCCAAAAACCCGGGAGTTGCCACGGCGATGAGTCCAGGTGCACTCGCCGCCCCTCCCGCACCCACGCGCTGATCACACGTCCCTCACACCACCCCTGGCCCGAGCATGGACCCCCAGCGAACCCACAGTTAACCCCTAAAGTGCCGGATCGTCACAATACATTAAAGAGCACTAAAAATCTGAATACTTAATATTCTTTAATACTTCAAACACTTACGTAGTAGGTGATGGTGGATTTGTTATGCTATAGTATAACAAACGGTGAATGTTAAAATCTGGTATTATTTACATATGTTTGATGTAAAGTAAATGTAGAAATGTCTTATGATTTGGTATTTCTTCTGTGGGAAGATTACTTACCTCCCTCAGAATCCTCCATACCTTTAAATACCTTTACCTATGTGCGAAAGTATGATTCATTACACTTTAATACAAGTCAGATGTGAACAGTTCTAGATCATGATAAATTATCCGAAGCTTCAAATGACTCAGTATGTTGTGCTGACTTTCAAAAGCAATGGCCTCCTCCATGCAGCTGAATAAGAGTCTGAAACGAAAGATAATTGACTCAGCAAGAGAATACTATAAAATGTATCCAAACACTTGCATGGAATTGGATTGCATGGAAACAGATAAGGAGAACTGCTGAAGACAAGCCAAGATCTGGATGACTAAGAAGCATCTCTGTAATGAACTGTTTGGAGACTGGTCATGTATGGAAAGCAAAATCCCCACATCACTGCCAAGGACCCACAGAAAGACTGTCACAGGAATTGTAAGGCCACACCACAGTGTTGTTTCACAAACATCATCATGGAAAGGTCACCAGATGGTAACCTTAACAATGATCTCATAACAAAATCAATGTCTGAAGCATGTAACACAACATATTACATGACCTTTGTGCTATGGTCTAATGAAATAATAATTGACCTCTTGTAATCACCAATGGTGTGTTTGAAAAAAAAAAGGAAAAACATTTCAATAAACTAATGCCTTGCCAGTATTTAAATAAAATTGCCGGACAATGTTTTTTTTAATTACCGTCAATTGCATGATTTTCTGCGATTAATCACTTTGTTGTTTGCAAAATTCAATAACTATTTCATAATTAGTGTATTGTGCACTTTTACTTTAAAAGTTTAGCTATATGAACAAAAGTGCAATAGCATTTGTTTTGCAGACACTTTAAACTAAGGAGCTTTTTAACAGCTCTGTACAACACAGTTCCACAATTCCACAGCTGCAGTTCAAATATTTCTGTAAATCTTAACTTTAGTGTAATGAGTTGAAATATAAAAGCAAAGCTAGTTGCCATTGCAGGGCATTCACATTTTATCTAGTTTGTTGTAGAAAAACAAGCGCCAGAAGCATTATAGCTTTATAACCATTATAATTTCTCATCAATATCAGTCTTATAAAATGACTATAAACAGGGATTGACATAAGTGGTACACAAGCCAAAATAGACGTTAGTGTCCCCCCATACCCGCACACCCCACCCCACCACCCCGGAACCACTTCGAGACATGGAAGCCCCCTTCCCCCCCAACCATGTCACACACAACACCACCCCACGAACCATGCTGAGACATTTTACTCTTCATAAAAAGTGATTCAGAAATGCAGAATATTTAATTTTGTTCCATGCGGAGGTGGTTCGTCTTCCTTTCACATGGAAATTCAACTGAATGTGTAATTTTCCCGAAGGTAATCAAACTGTCACATACACCTGTAGAGACACAGATAGATAAAGATAGCAATTTGGATGAAAAAATATATTCTTTTAAGGAAATAGTTGTCACTATCACTATGCCCATCTTTGGCATTACAGGAAAAGCTCTTTCAGAAGTCCTTGTCTAAAGGATCTACTCTTATCATATCACTTGACAGGTTTTTCTGACTGAATGCACTTACCCATGGACCTCTCTCTATGTCTCAGACGATCTAGTGACTCATGCCAGTCTATGGTGTGAAATAGGTGCACTACATTACAGTCTGCTCTTACTGCATTATGCAAGGGCTCTTTCAGCTACTTACCATATCAAATGTGAGAATCACACTGACGAATGCAGCACTGGGCCACTCAAGAATTGCACTTTATGTAATTCTGGCTGACATCATTTGTGTGAGTGGGTGAAATCCTGTTATGCTTTCAAATAATTTTGGAGAAGTAAGGTGAGCCATATGTTCAAATATACACCAGTCAGCCATAACGGTAAAACCACCTGCTCAATATTGTGTTGGCCCCCTTCGTGTAGCCAAAACATCTCTGGACTCCACAAGAACTCTGAAGGCGTGCTGTTGTATTTGGCACCAAGACATCAGCAGCAAATCCTTTCAGTTCTGTAAGTTTTGAAGTGGGGGCTGGATTGTAGTAGTTTGTCCAGCACACCCCACAGATGCTCGACAATATCTTGTTGAAAGAAATTGTAACCAATGGGGATGTTTGGGTAGGTTGCATGTGTCAAATAACACCCACATGAATGCCAGCCTCAAGGTTTCCAGGAGAACATTACCTACAGAATCCCACAGAAGGCTGCCAGTGCAGACAACATTCTTGGAATGCACAGACGATGTGCAAACCAGCTGGCAGATGTTCAGAGAGATATATATTCAATATCTCTCTGAGCACCACTATCATTCCAACTAGCTTCAAAGCCATGACCATCATTCCAGTGCCAAAGAAGTCATTAAAGACACCCCCATTCCACAGCATCTGATGGGAAAGCTAAGACTGCTGGATCTAAACACCTCCCTTGGCAGCTGGATCAAGGAATTCTTACCACACTTAGCACACAGCCTAGAGTTATGCTTTCCACAAGATTTTAAAGTGTTTGTGTGGGAATTTGTACCCATTCATACTCTAGAGCATTTATGTGGTCAGGAACTGATGTTGACTCCCAGTCTCCATTCCAGTTCATCCCAAAGGTGTTGGATGGGGTTGAAATCAGAGCTTTGTGCAGGCCAGTCACGTTCTTCCACACCAAACTCATCCAAACATGCGGAGTTCGTCCTGAAATCAGAATCTTGTTGGTTTGCTTCCCAAGACTGCTAAGCACCTCTGAGGTATTCTTGAGGAAGGTACCGTTCCCACACACTGCTCCCCGGGCACTGCGTTCCTGGCTGCCTGCTGCTTCACTTGGTGAATGGATTAAATGCAGATGAAGAATTTTGTGTTGTCCACGCTGTGTGCCGTGGTGTGTTCCCATATGACAAAATGGTCATTTTTTTCACTTGCTTTGTGCACTGGGATACAGTCATGCTGGAATAGAAAAGGTGTTTCCCAAAACTGGGTCCACAAAGTTGGAAGCAATGTCTTGGCATGCATAGGCAGGTCTGTGAGTGAGAGGGGCGTGGGGACATACAGTGGGTAGTAAGGTCAAGTGAAGTGAGTCACTGTAGTGAAGTGAGGTCAAGCGGGCCTTGTGGAACGGGGTGCAAGGTCCCTCTTTCTGGGAAGCAGGGGGAGCTAATCTCGAACATTATCTCTGTCATGACATCCACCCTAAAAGAAATTAAAAACAGGAGTCTTCAAATGTGTAGAGACCCTTCACCCTTCCTGACTCTTTGTTTCTTGAATTAGTTTGTCTAAGAACTGAACCCTTGCAGGTATATTAAAAATAAATTAAAACCCCTATGATACAAAAGTGAGATAATCACTTTTAACGATTCCACTGTGTGTTGTGTATTATCAGGAGGGAACCAAGCAGACACATTTATAGAGATTTAAAACAATGCCATTTTATTTAAGAACCATTTTAACAGACACTACTTCATACTTTTTTGACAAATAGATTGTTTCTGAAGACCACACACATGTATAATACATATGATAAAAATACATAAAATAAGAATACTACTTATCAGGTAATAATCTTAAAGAATAGCAAAGACACTTACAGCAGAATAATTCTGCTTACATTAATAATAATGTCAAGCTGATCATTCCTCAATTGTTCATTACAATTAATTGTTCTTGTCCTACACTTAGTATTTCAGTCCATACGATTCTTAAGCTGGTTGTAATCCCAGAAAGATTTCAATGTAAGCATTGCTAAAATTATGTTTTGGTTTTGTTAAAATATATAACAAGCTTTTGCATTATAAATAATTCTCAAAGCAATGAAAGGATGATTCACCTTCTGAGCATGCAACATAAGCAAGGCCTGTGTGTATTCACATTTGTGGGTGTTTTTTCCAAGTACTGTACATGATGTATTTATGCCTTGAATCTCCCTCTCTACCTTTATGCCTGGAATCTTTCTTCCCTAGATGATATCAGCTTAATCCCCAGTGCTGTTATCCAGACAACAACCTGTATTACTTATTTATTATGGTCAGCTTCAATTACCTGGCAAAGGAGCAGGAGATATATATCACTGAGGGTCCAGGAATATGTTTCAAGGACAATTATTTTTTATGCAGCCGAGTCCAATCCATCTGCATAAGAGTCAGACACAGAGTTTGACAGTGCTGTCCTTCAGCAAGCATCTGTAGCCACTGTCACCTTTTGACATAATTTCCACTTGGTTTATAACGTCAGTCATAAAATCCTCATTAAGGCCTTGAGCAGAGCTGGTGAATAAGCACCCTCTGAGAGCAGAGAGCAGGGCTGCTCTGCTCTGACTGCACTTGCCATGATGCGTGCCTGGCCTCCCTCTAAATGCAGCGTCGTTAGGAAGCACTCAAGATCGATCATCTGAAATAGTCATCGCATTTACGTCTCTGGCTAAAAACAGATGAATACGAGGTTGTCGGTGCAGGAATGAAGGAGTTGTGTGAGGCCCTCTTCAGTCATTTAGCTCGTCACGGTTCTATTAGTATTGCCCCTTGTGCCACATCTATTAAGAAAATTAGTCATCATGTTGCAAATAATGTTGAGAACAATCTGCAAAAAACAAACGACTTTAGATGATCATGTCTTTGAGTTTGCCTTTCTCTGCTTTGCTAAAGAACAAATTAATCATTTAATTAGCAATGGAAAACAAAATGTACAGCATGAGAAATTGCAATGCTGGTACAGGGAAATAATTTCAGTGTTTTACATTCAAGCCTAATGTGGCTCACACAGATCAGTGCTGCTAGAGATTTTAAACGCTTTGTCCACTTACTGCTCACTCTCTTAGACACTACTAACCTGTTGGTCTTCCTCGCAGGTGTCAAGTAGTTGATTATAGTTGATCATCTGATGCGGCACAATGTGTGTTAGTCCTCCTTTAGACCAGTATCAGTGTGCTGTCACTCTGTGCAACACACACACACACACTTTCTGCTTCCACTGCTGTACTGAGAATACTTACTAGTGGTCCAGTGGGGGTCCTTACCATTTATAAACAGGGTAAACAGGGCTAACAAATGATGCAGAGAAACACATGGAATGCAGCCTGTAATTGTAAACTGTATAGTAATTGCACCTAAGTGGAGCTAATAAAATGGACAATGAGTATAGATACAAGGTCAGTGTTCCTAATGAAGTGGCTTGTCGGTGTATATCTTCAGTATGTTTTAAAAACCCATTGGCTGTTGATTTACAGAATGCTGTCAAAAATTGAATTTAACTTAAAGAGAAATTATAGCAAACACCTGATTGTTTTTGTCAAAGGTATACACTATGGTGTATGATACTGTAGCTAATCAAGACTTCTCATAAATGTATACAATGTGTTAAAATATTACATATGTTATACAATTTGTCATTAAACTGGAAGCAATTTTTACCACTGTTCTATAAAAGTAGCCCAGCTTTGCAACGGTTTCTTTGAAAGAACGCATTTGTGAGTGGAACATGGAGAGGTTAATTAGAGTAACACATTCTTTTACAGTACACAGTTCTCAGACAGAGTTCACAGGCACTCTCTCTTACAGTAAGCTGTAAGTATTAAGTGGGTAAATGTGAGGTACAAAGTCGGACTAATTATTTTGCGTAACATGACTGTGAGTTCCAAGTACAGTGAAACAGGTTCTACCTATAACTGAATGAGTGTGAGGTACAAACTGCATTTCATTTTTTAATAGTTTAGCTGATCTGTCTTGGAACTCACCATCATGTTACTCAAATAATCAAGTCTTTATTCTTGACATTATTTGACCATGGCAACCTTTACATTGTGTGAACACATCATAATGAACAGATAAATAGATCTATTGATCTTTTTTTTTTTTTTTTTAAATAGACATCGTATTTCACATTTACCCAGTTAATACCTACAGCTTGTGTCACAGTAGTTGTGTACAGTAAAAACATGTGTTACACTAATTAACCAGGTATGCTCCCCTCACAAAGAAAAGAAAATGTTGGACTATGATATAGTTAAAAATGATTTACAAAATGCTTTCACATATACATGAGAAATAAATCATGGTTTGCCATTTTGGAGATACTTTTTTGGGACAGCGATTATATTTTTGTTGCCCTACTTTTCACTTTCATTAGCATAGAACACATTACGGTTCAGTTCTCATCTTTATAAATAATATCTTCTTTCTGCCATGAGTTTTTAGCAGATCTTTTAAATGGGTTCAGTAATTGTCTGTAGCAGGCTTTGATAATTTCTCCTGCTGTGCAGGATCTTCAGAAGGCTCCGGTTCTATGGTAGAGGCCAAGCAGAGAGGCCTGGCAATAGAGGTCAGCTAGAGCTGTGAGTGGGCGGCATACCAGCATGATCTGGTCTTTTATCACCTCAAGGGTGGAAGAGCCTAGTACTCAAGCTCCCTCCATGGCCCTGCCTTAGAAGAGCAGATAGAGGAAATCTGATATAGCAGCCTCTTACTGGGTGCTGCGCATTGATATATGGGCAGATTTACTCAAGACGAATTTGAGTTTCTAGCATGTGTGCAACCAGCAAGATATTAAATGTCCACTCGTGTAACTCATCGTTTATTTTTCAAGAAATAGTATTTCTTGCAACCACAATATAGTGTGATCAGCACTATAATATTTGGTATGGAGGGCATCATCTAAGCTGTGCTGTAATCATTTTAATGGCAACAATATTTTTTCAAATGATAATTTTGTCAAAGTTATTATATTGCATTACACATGTCAAACTGTGTTATCTGTCATTTATAGTATAGATCTCTGTGTTTATTTTCTCTATGCGCTTTCAACATCTGCATAAGTGGCCTCAAGGTTGACTGATTAGATCCATCCCCCATGGAACCAATGTACTGACCTAATTAGCAGCAATGGATGTTTATTCTGTGCATAGCATGTTTATCATAAACAGTTATGCCTATGCTGATGACGACGAACGATTTAAAGGTTTCCACCATTTAAATGCTACTAATTATATTCTGCTCTAATCTGCCTCATTAGTGGAGCAGGAGAGTTTTATTTAGCATAATCTATGAGGATTTTGTTTGTCATTACATGATTTACTGTGAGATTATGATGCTTCTTCACTGATAATGAAAATGTAAATTAAACATTTTTTTCCCTGAAAGTGTTAGAAAATCCACATTTGCTCGCTTTTTTGCATTATTCAACTGCATATATGAAGGCTTCTCACAGTAGGAAATTCCTCAGAAACTACAACTGGGATATGCTTGTTTCATGGTAGTATGGCAGAATACAGTGTGTGTGTGGCATAGCTGTCTGACATTCTTCGGTCAAGCCCTACTGCTCCACTGCTCTGGACTTATTGTGCTCCACTTCACTCTCATTGTGTCTTCCTCTGACCCTGAGTCGCATAAGCGCAACTGATCCTATTGCATAATTTCATTGCATAATTCACTTCTTGTTTCTGTGATGGGAGATATTTTGGCTGACTCTCCAGCTGTTGTAATTTCTTTAGGCCCAGTAGTGCCAGTGGTGAAATATTAATGACAGAAGTGAGTGCATATTCTACATGAAATAACCAAACTAAAGGAGGACACATTACTACTTTCTATGCAAGATGATTTAACTGTACTTACTCCCCACCCCATCCCCCAGATGCTGTGACTGATACACTTGTCCCAGCACTACATACACTAAAATGCTACTGCTTCAGTTTAACTGATATGTTGTCAATAATACCTGGTCTGAAGTGGTCTTGTGGTGCTCCCTTTTGATGAAGGACAAGGTAGAACAGGGGGCTGGTAAAAGAAGATGGGCTATTGTCAGGTATAGGATTTTTTGTCACCTTCAGAGCTAATTTGATACCAGCTAATTTAGTATGACAAATATAAACATAATCAAAAAATACAGTTTCAGTTCCATTTATTGACAAAGCAGTGCAACACCGACTGTTTCTTGATGGAAATCAACTCATTGAACAAATTATTTAATATTTGGAATCAGTAAGACTGGACACACACTGCCGTGTTGAATTTAATTTGAACATCTCTTAAAAAGAAACCCAATCTAATCAGAAGCTAAAAGGTGTCAGAAAGTAGAGCGCTCTGCCATGTGCTAAATAAATTTTGCATGGAACAGTGGTGAATATTCCTAAGAAGCCGAACTACTAAAGTTTCTCTAAGAGTGCAGTGATGACTCATCCAGGAATTCACAAAAGAGCTCAGATGAGCATCTTAGGAACTGCAGATCTTGCTCATCTCAGATAAGGTCATTGTTCATGATTCCACTGTTATAAAAAAGAATGAGCAAAACCACAAATGCATCCATCAACCATGATACTGGCCCAAGATTTGTGTTGGATCTCTTTTGTGCCACCTGAGCAGCTCTGACCATCAGTGCATGGACTCCACAAGACCCCTGAAGGTGAGCCAAATCTATTGAATTAGATTAGCAAGGGAGCAAAATACATGAGCAAATAAATAAATAACTATAATTTATATCTTAGACTACACTATTTTTCTTGCAAATGTTATTTGCCTCTTGACTCCTTCAGTCAATATTATCTCTGGTTACCCTGAGATAATATATATCACCCAAAACCTGCGAAAGTAACAAATACACCTTTCATTGTGATGTCATTACAGCACTTTGCCATGATTTAATGCTGAAGTTTGGAATTGGAGCAGTGTTATGCATAAATGAAGCAACTCACTGTACAGCGAACAGTGAGGCAGATTACAGTACTGTGGGAATTTTATCTCCTGTCACAGTCTGATGAAACATACATGTTCAAAGCCAGAATTCCTCAGAGAGCACCCAAGAGTTTCATATGTTCAGAAGGAAATCACTAGTTTCAAAAACGGCATTGGGAAAAGCATTTGTATACACTTGAATTAGTGGGCCAACAACCGAATAAATATTCAGCTCTGTTCGCATGTTTAATATGTACGCAGAGCATTTCAGATCCCCTGCTACCAAGAGGAGGCGGTAACGATGCAAATCTAAATTTGTGACTGTGAGCCTCCCTCCGTTTCATTCATTCTTCCAGTTTCCCTAAATAAATAACTATTTTTGAACTTGAGTTTGATAACATTGCAGGCATAAATTAGATGTCTCTCGGGCCCAGGTTTGCAGTGAATCAGTCTTGGCTCAGATTGTCTGCACACAAGAGTGAATAGTGTGCTGCTTATGAGATCCAGGGTGGGCCCCAGTCACAGCAGTGTGACTCTGAAAAGCCCAGTGGGAGTGGGCATTCTCAGTGCAGTTGCATTGGCAGAAGCAAAAGAACTGGCAAGGGGAGGGAGAGAGAGAGAGAGAGAGAGAGAGAGAGAGAGAGAGAGAGCGAGAGAGATTCCTTCTCCTTAACAGGGCAGGGATTTGAGTGGCACAGCTGGTATAACACTGAACACAAAATCCCAGCCCTCCTCCACCAATTAGTGGCCTGCTGACGAATGTGTCTGTGTGTGTGTGCGTGTGTGTGTGTGTGTCTGTGTATGGCTGTCTGTCTGTCTTTGTTATGTATGTGAATACAATACTAATGTGAATTTCATCAACTTGTGACATTACTTTTTAAACAGTAGCTGCTTTTTACATTACGTGAACATTTCTCATTGAACAGGTTCTGTCAGTATCTTGTTGTGACATAACCTGCCACAGTCATGACATGTCGTATTCTCTACCTCCTAATGGACATGGTCCAGAATTACCTGGAACAAAAATCTCATTACATTAATGTACTTTCAAGTTATGCCTGTGGAGTTTCTATTTGCATATACAAGATTTTATATGGCAGTGATGGATGTTCATAATTACATGCATGGTTTTTTTGAGTTTAAGAACATTTTTGTGTGGTAGAAGGTAATAATCGCACTGAAAAGCAGAGTTTTTTTTACCTGTGTATTTATGTGGCCTGTGTATTTATGAGGACCATAGTGACTTTCTCCCCATGTCCTCTCAGTTCCACTGGGTGCTGTCAAAACCCCTTTAAGCATCTCTGATCAGCAGACATCTGTACTCAGACCGGGGAGCAGCAGCCCTGAATTATTCACCAGCAGTCCAGCCTCTGCCTTTTAATGGGCAGATATTGAGGCAACGGACAGGTAGAGACGATTCTCCAAGTCTCTGAGGAGCGGTGAGAGAGCTATATTAACTGAGGAAAATGCTGCCTCATGGCTTTTCCTGCCGAGTTGTCTCCTCTGTAGTGAAGTGCAGGGAAGCACACAGGGGTTACTCTTTATTTGGGATATAACTCATCCAGTCAACAGAAGTGTGGGCCAACACTGCTCATGAGCATGCTCAGCTCAGGCCGCCAGCTGCAGTATTGCATGATATTGCTGGAGAGTGTACTGTAGGTGCAGTGTGCAAAGCAAATGAATGCAGTATTTTAGACACTCATTCAATTGAACTGCCATTTTTTGACATGAATTTATGACTTCAGCTTTTAAGCTCCAGAACACTCATAATTAATTTACTCGTGATTTAATATTTACTTTTGATATGATTTAATATGTACTCATAATGTAAGATACTGCAGAGGAGTTTTCACTTTACCCTCATGAGCAAATTTTTCACTGACCATTAAGGTATGGATTCAAATTAAACAATTTAATTCAAGCTTCATACTCAGGCGACAACAACAAAACTCTGAGAAGCAATATGTTGGACTCTTGTGTTGTATATAGGCAACTCACAAATGCATATGATATAGCGCTTATGAAAAAAAAATTAAAACATCCCTAGAAAAAAAGACTAACTTTGAAGTGAATGATTCACAATAACAAAGGAAGCCACACAAGCAAGACATATTAAGTTAAATACCAATTAGCAGTGTGGTCTTGCACTTTGATATGTATGTTCAAAGGAACAAAAATCAATGAAAAAAACCTAAAAGAGGGCAAAGAGTTGAATGCATCAAAATGCAAAAGTATTTAATGTGTTAACAAGAATAGTACAAATATCATAATAACATAAGAAAGAACAAATGACTTTTTTCATGTTTTGGAAAAAATATTCACTTTATGAGTTCAGATCATTCTTAGATTTGATTTACTCATCAGAGGCCTTTGCACAAACTTGTGGAGTCCATGACAGCTCAAGGGCACACTCTTAAAGCAAAAGGACACTAGCAAAGGAATGCAAAATAAAAGTGGTCTCAGACTTTTGGACTCCACTATGTTTCTCGCAAAGACTCACACTGGCTACTGGAACAGTTCAAAGACAGGATGCAATTTACTATGAGGATAGTTTCTCAAAGGTGCCAAACACCACATTATCACCTAAGAAAGGGCCAAATTGAGTCAGCACCTTCCTGACAGTTGATTCTGAATGTTGCGAGCTTTACAAGGCTGGATTATGTGGTTTATAACAAAAGTGTATAACAAAAGGCAACTCAAAGGACCACACAACAGACTCTTAAATATATACAATACAATTATGATGAATTAATTGTGTCTTTTCTCCTTTATTACCTTATATCATCACTAGCCAAAGACCAACTAGCATTTGACTATTTCAATACAGCAGCTGTCCTTCACAATGTGTGAAACACAATGTGTGAAACTAAAATGCTTCAAAATGTTATTACTCACTACTAGTAGTTCACACTACTGTTGCTCTGTGTGGGCAAGGAACTGCTACAGAACTTCAAGGGTTCATTTGTTAACAAATATGAAGTTAAAAAGAATCACCAAATCCTCAATTACTAGATAAAATATCCCTCCTTTAGCCTTTAGGAGAAGTTCTGGGGTGCAGTGTGTGAAGCTGAATTTCACCTCCAACTAGTAAGAATGCCCTGATTCTTTATTAGTAAAGTGATCCGTTACTGTTAGCAGTGTGAACAGTGTGAAATTCTTTCTCTGCATTTAACAGCATTCACCGAGTGAAGCAGGGTGCTGCCAGCAATACAATGGCGAGTGAGCATGCTCAGTGGTGGGACTAGCAGAACCCATGACCCTCTGATCGCAGGGGCAACTCCCTAACCACTAGACCACAAGCTGCCCCAACATAGCCCTCATCCTGCATCTGACTTGTGTCCTTGGAGCTTGATCTGGAAAAAAATCCAAGTTTGTCTCATTTATTGCACAGAGTATCGCCTGATTGCTGGATTAGCCGTTAAATTTTCATTTTGTGCTTTGCCTTTGCAAAATGTTTTTCGTATCTGATCTGAATCCCTTGTTTTAAATTGAGACTGTCCCTATGATGCATTTTTTCGTCTGTAGCTACTTTTAATGAGATGAAAGACAAAGCTAACTAAATAGAACAGAATGATCCATGCTTACCTGTAATTTTCCTTCTACGCAGTGGGAGTCTTCTCTGTTCTGTTCTGCTATTTATCATAGCCTTGAATTTAATCTGGTGTCTGAGCCACGGGCGAGCCTGTCCTTACCTAAGACAGATGAAATACTAATTAGATTATGCCACATGCTCACGGCCACAGTTATGCAGATGTGACGGACATTCACACAGCATTCATAATGAAAATGGCCGCCAGGGCACCTCTCCCATACATAGTACACAAAGCACGGACTCTGACTCTGCCCTCAGACAATACACGGATCCAGAACAAGCCACGAACACCAGCTGGAATGAGTAATGAAATATATTCATTAGACCATAATGGTTCCAAACTAAAATGGTCATATTGTGATCACCCATACGGTAAATGTAGAACTTTATCACAACAACAAGACAAACCAATATATTGTGTTGTCACCATCATTCATGTCTGAAATCCTGTGCAAGATGATTCGTGAACACTGTGGTTCAGGAAGATCAGCATTCATGAACCACAGGCTTTTGAGTAACACATAATTTTCCTGATTGATTTGACAACTACATCAAGCTTCTGAACCATGAAGTACTGTTGTCCCTCTAAAAAATCAAGAAAGAAAGGGACAGTACTTCTTGGTTCAGAAGTCTGATGGAACAGAATGCATTAGGCCAAAGCAGATTAACCATGAATAGAGTCTTAACTGGTTAAATTAAAATGTGATGTGAAGAGACAATGAACTGACTGACACAATTCATAAAACATGATTATATATTGCCCATTCAAAAATGTGTGAATCATCCTGTTTACTGTGGTGCAAAGGTAGAAAAGGGTAGTTTGAGAACCAATACACAATATATAACACATTGATTTCATTTTTTAAATATATTGCCATCATATTGCCTGAGTGGAATAGCTTGTATTGCTCAACATGCAATAAGACACTCTACCAAGGAGGCTGTGTTACAGAGGGTCCCGCCTCTCAATAACAGCAACCAATTGCTTTGTTTCTCTTCTTTATAAGTCTCTCCGCCTTGTGTATAGAAACCTTGCCTTGTATGGCTGATAAGAAGTGCTGTGGAACATTGCTAAATGGCCACTGTCGTTAAAATATGAAAAATGTGAGAAAACCTGTGGCTTTATATATTGCAAGGAAATCTAACTCTAGTAGGTTTTGCTTTAAGGAAAATGCTGTACAGTTAGGGAATAGTATGAATTACTGATTTGTTGGATCGTCAAATGTACATGAGAAACATTTTGAGAGTAGTCTTTAATACCAGTGGGGCTCTTTCTGCTCCACCTGCTAGTTCAGTAGTTAAAGATTCAGCAGCTTCCTTGAATAAAATCACTGTCAAGTTAATTTTATGTGCATAGCACTTTTCTGTAATGATACAGCAGGAGTTGAGTGGACCGGTATGTATGTGTATGTGTTTTTGTGTGTGTGTGTGTGTGTGTGTGTGTGTGTGTGTGTGTGTGTGTGTGTGTGTGTGTGTGTGT
>JBBPDE010000017.1:8796769-8813140 GCA_037974605.1 Nannopetersius ansorgii | reverse complement strand
GTGTGTGTGTGTGTGTGTGTGTGTGTGTGTGTGTGTGTGTGTGTGTGTGTGTGTGTGTGTGTGTGTGTGTTTGAATGTGTGCTGTAGGCTGTGCCTCAGCGGACTGAGCATGCCGTTAGTGTGACAGTCAAAGGCTCTCTGAGAGCGTGACTCATAGATAACCTTGAAAGCAAACTGTTAAAAGACAATTTACTGTATGACCATTAATAAACATTATGCTCTGTTTTATGAAAGATGCAGTATGTTGTCTTCTGCTAACCATCATCAGGGCTTTCACAAGTCTCTGCAACACACTGCAGTATGCATAGAATGTATAGATGGAGATGAATGATGTTGTTTAGGTGAGCACGCACACACATATACACACACATACACACACACACGAGCTGAAAGTCAGTGACATGCTCCAGAGGAGCCCAGAAGGCAAGCGATACGGATGGCATCTTGCAAAGATAGGGCTTGTTAAAAGGTAATACAAAGAAGATTCGATAAGGGAGCTCATCTTCTTTAATATGAGGAGCAGGATGGCAGGGATCTGGAGGATAAGGCGGAGAGAAAAATGAAGAGGGAGAAAAAGAGCAGGGTATGGTGAGAACAGGGTGGGGCAGAGATTTAGAGAGATAAAGAAGAAGAAGAGGGTGGAGAGAGATGAAAAAAGGAGGGCAGGGGATACAGCTAAAAGTTGAAAAGAGAAAAAAGGAAAAAGATAAAGTAGGAGGAACAGAGGGAGGGAGTGCAGAGAGAGATGACGATGGTAGGAGGAGAAGAAAGAGAGAGAATAATAGTTGGGATAATGGTGAGAATTGACTTGCCTATATTCTCTTCACATGTGCTTTCTTTCGTAGCTGCTGGTTGAGAATTTGGACAAGCTGTACAGAATGCTGGCAAAAATCTAATTCAGTCTGATGACTCATACATTTGTTCACACTATTCAGGTTACAAACTTGCTAACATGATGACATTAACAGGTGACTACCAGAGTGCAGCTATTCATTCTTTGAGCCATTAATACTTATCCAGGGTCATTTTAGTGTGATACAGGGTATAAAATAAATATGGGACAGCTGGTGGCCTAGTAGTTAGAGACTTGCCCCTGCGATCATACTGTTGTGGGTTCGAATCCCAGGGCCGTGTTGGAGGCTGCCCACTGCTTCACTTGGCGAAAAGGGTTACTTACATAATTTTTTTTTTTTTTTGTGTTGTGTTCTGGTTCATAACTATCACCGGCCACTTTACTTTTATTCTACCCCTTCTCCTAACCCTTTAATGCTTTAAATGAAGAGTGATTGCATGTTGTTTGACTAATGCCTCTCATACAAACTTCATTTCCAGTGTCAGCTGCCTGTTTGAGCATCGCAAAAGCTAGCTCTGCATCCCTCAATTCTAAGTCAAATTTTCTACAGAGCAGTTCCATTCTTCGCGCTGGTGCCAGATTGTAACCACTGCACCATTTAAGGTGTAATGGAACACTGTTTTTCTCTTTAAATAAAAATGTGCTATTTTTGACAATTTTCGTCTAATTTTGGTGCATCCTTTAATGTCACACTCTGTATGTAGGTATTTTGACAAAAACCGAGCCACGATTTCTCATTGCATTGAATAGGCTGTTGGGCTGTGACGGATTACGGTTTATCACTGCCGACACTGCCAGATGGCACAGGAGCCAGTGACCAGACCAAAGGCTAAAAATGGAACCGGTATCCGACAGATCTGAACAAAAGCTCAAATAACACACACCACCCGGTCCAATCCAGTTATAATACAGCCTCAACATGCACAGACAGAAATATCAATACAACTTTTGACATGAAAGGAAATTATGTTTTGTGAAGGAAACATTAATACTGGCCATACTAAGTGACAGTATAATTAGAGTACAGGAATCTCCTGTGAGGAAAGAAATGTTTAACACTGTGTTAAAGCATAGAGAATTACCCATTTTGTTAAATTAATTTGATACCTCTGCTGACTATGGAATGCCAGTAAAATCTTTTGGCTTGAGAACGTTTTCAGTCGGCAAAAGATTTGACTAAAAATTGATTTGCAGTCAGACTACAATACACTCATGGTAAATGCAAGTAATCATACAAACTATGTATTATTAATAAACTAAAACTGAAATTAAATTAAAACTGACCAAAAAACACCCTTAAACTAAGTGAAACTAAAGTAAATTAATACTAATTTTAAAATACATTTTTTTCCATTTAAGGATAAAAATGGCCCTATGGTCAGGAGATCAGGAGAGAGTCTGATACTTAGCAATGCCAATATCCTGGGAATTCAAGTACAATTGCCACACCATTAGTGGGTACAACTGGTGGGTAGGTCACTCTTACAGTCACTCTTGCCTCAGTGTAATGCTGGTCATAATCAGTGTCTGTCAGCTCCAAATGAGCCTCCGCCCTTACAACATCATAACAATATATAGGAAGGTTTGGGGGAAAAAGTATTGGGACACTGCAGCGAGGTGAATGGTTTTCGGAGAATAAAACCTGATCTACTCGGACTAATAATAAAATGAGGGATCGTTGGAAAGGTCTACTAGAGATCTGTGGAATTTGAAGTGTCTGAATGCTTTCCCCGCAGAGATATGCAACTCAGAAGGTAGCGGGACACAAGTATTAGGACACATTGGTGAGGTGAACAGATCCCTTGTGTGAAAACATCCAGAAAATATATATTTTTGCCACAAAAAAGCAAAAAAGGTGGAGGACATTTGCAGTTTCCGTGTTATTGTGGGGATTTCCTTATAAAACGATTCTCAAAAAAATCTGTGTGACTGAATCAGCGACTCCTGATCCGCGTTACTGTTTATATATACATATATATTGTGGCGGGCAGGAGGATCACGTGGGTGGCACGGGCTGTGTGTGTGGGTTTTGGCGGGCTGCTGGGGGTGAACTTGAGGGCGGCGGGCCCCGTTTGGGTCCGTCGTCATAGCAACTTGCGGGTTTTTGGGGAGGTGTATATAAGGGGAGGGGCAGGTGTGTGTGTGTGCTGTGCTCCCACTGACGAAATAAAGAAAAGAAATGGATTTTGCGCCTCCGGTGTCCACTATCTCTACTGCTCGTCACAATATATATATAAAAAGGTTAGTGGGGCAGCTGATTTCCTAGTGGTTAGGGTGTTGCCCCTGTGATCAGAAGGTTAAGGATTGGAATCCCAACACTGCTAGGGGGGAGCAAGTTACTATCCCCACACACCCCAGCAAACATTTGGACGTGTAAGGACCGTTGAAAAGATGTCCTTCCAACACGTCCCGTCATGGTTGAAAAATAATTCCAAAATGAAAGTCGAACCGACGTCTTTGATGTTATCTGGACGTGAACTGCACGTTTTTTCTGCATGCCCCTGGACGTCTAAATATATCATCTTCTGTATGTCTGAGTGTTAATTTAATTTTAGTATATAACCCTACACATAAAATAGCCACACACCCATTCTGTAACATCGTGAAAAGGCAATCTTGTTTTGAGGTTTAGACAACTAAAATGGTTCTAAAAATGGTCCAAAATACGTCTAGTCAGACCTGAACGTCTACAAAACATTTTTACCCCGTGTACATTACATACAATAACACATTGTTTGTGGACTTAAGCAATAATTAGACCGTTCCAATTTACTACAACATATGTTGGGCATATTAATTTTTTCCAATGTCCAATTTCAAATTTGTTAAACAGCGCCTATTCAAACATGAAAATATAAATAGTATAATGTTAATTCTGAGTATGTAGCAATTTTCTTAAAGCTTTACATTAATTTTAAGTAGTCATTATTCAAACAAGAACATAACCAATGTAAAGGATAAAAGTGAACACATATGTATATTTTTTATCTGTTTACTATCATTTTGTTGCTCCACAAGCACCTGCTCTTACAGAAGCGTTATTATTGTGGCAGTACTCAATTTTTTTGAACAAACCGTTTTTCAGTACTTTTAAACAACTATAAACCAAACAAGTACAAAAACAAACATGTAAATGTCTCTCAAAACTGTTTATTTCTTATAACCACCACCCCCAGCTCTTCCTGGAGTGTCTTTTAGGTGCTCTGCCATTGCTGTATCAGTTTCGGAGTCTGTGTGCATCATGGCAATGTTGAAATACTCTCACAACCACTCTTCTATCACTCCTCTATCATGTAACAAGTACTCTGAACTATGTCCTTTTCCATATCCAGAATTAATCAATTACTGTCA
Organism: Nannopetersius ansorgii; assembly: GCA_037974605.1. Lineage (NCBI taxonomy): Eukaryota > Metazoa > Chordata > Actinopteri > Characiformes > Alestidae > Nannopetersius > Nannopetersius ansorgii. The sequence continues at coordinate 8,808,936 of JBBPDE010000017.1, read as the reverse complement.
TTCATTGCTTACACTGCCATTACACTGTGATGTCTTGTTTTCAGTCTGGCTGAGTCAGTACTGACATCTTAAAACTTCAACACAAAAACAGGCATGTTTATAAGGAGATATAGTAGTGTGTGACAATAAATCCTGAATTTAAGTAAAATCAAAGGCTTTATTATTTTGTGAATTATATACATTATTCCTGAAATATTATGCAGAAATACACACAAACTATGCAAGGTTAATACATACCTGTTCATGATTTTGTTAACACAGTCCCTGACAGAAGATCCACCAACTCTGGACAGTTGCTGAACCTAACAGTGACACCACAATCAAAATAATGTGATATGGTATTTTAAAAAGTACACAGTTCTCTGTGTGTGTGTGTGTGTGTGTGTGTGTGTGTGTGTGTGTGTGTGTGTGTGTGTGTATGTGTGCGTGCGTGCGCGCGCGCATATGTATGCATATACACAAATCTAATACACCTATGCTTTGTTAAAATTGGGAACTTAGACAGATCCACTTCTTTTCATCATCTTTGATGTATTCTTCAAAGGATTTTAGGTCACTCTCTAACTCCAGTCTTTTAAAAGATGATGTAGACTTGCCAGGGTCCAGAATGGCAGATATTCGCTCAAGTTCATTTTTTTAACCAAACATAATGGAAAAGACCTTCCTTTGGAATCCTGAAAGAAAAATCAGTACATTAATATCTACACACACCTGGAAACAGGATTACTGTTTAATTAGAACCTATTCCTTCATTGCCTGCTGATTTCGGTGAAAATAAGGTTGCAAAAACTGAAGAGCAAGACTGAATTGACAGAGAGCAAAAACACTGGTATCAATATAGCCATTAGTTTCTTAGTTAACAACTACTGAACCTCTAACAAAGGATGACAAACAAACATTTACAGTCTTTGCTTTACTGTTTTTTTTACTTTATGGCCAGTGTTTTAAACATCACATATTCACAAAACATTCCTTACTTGCACCTGATGTAGATTAAGTGCTGAATGATGGCCTGGTGCCACATATTTCAAAATGTAACAATGTGTCAGTGTACATGGTATCAATATTGCTATTCAATTCTTGGTTAACAACAAATTGCACCTCTAACAAAGGCTGACAAACACTGAATGTTTACAGACTTAAGCCGTTTAATTAAAATACATTAAAGCAGTGTTTTAATGAAATCACATATAAGATTCCTTACTTGCAGCTGACATATGGTAAGTGCTCTGTGAGGGTCTGGTGCCACCTATTTAAAAACGTTAAAATATAACTCCATGGCTGGAAAAGACAGTAACATACATACCATCACTTCTGTGCTCTCTCCACAGTGCAGCTGTCAAGTAGCAACACAACATTAGGAAATGCTGTTATTAAAGTTTCAGGACCATTGTGTACATTATTGAAGGCAGTTTTAACAAGAATGTCTGTCTGTCCATTTCTACATCGGCAATTATTGTAGCCATATAATCAACGTTGAGTAAATCCAAGGCAGCCAACCCTGGTCTTCGAGAGCCACTGCTCTGCTTGTTTTCCAACTATCCATGCCCTACTTATTGCTGATTAGTAATGGATCAGATGTGTTGTCAATCAGAAGCTGGAAGGGCGGGAACAGCTGGAAAACAAGCAGGGCAGTGGCTCACAAGGACCAGGGTTGGCAACACCTGTTCTATTCTGTTGTCAACTGTGAAGTAATAAAGCTGCTCTGCAATTTTACTGCATTAGTTACTGTCAAATTAGCTGGCTGTACTTTAGCTCTTTTTGAGACATTGTAGCCTCTATATTTTTAACTGTGAATTCTGATTCTGAGAAATGTATGTATTTATACATTAGGCTGTGTTGTCATTAAGGTGTAATGTATATAAAATAAGATGCAAAGTTCTCACATACACTGGGGGGTCCTCTGGAACTGGGATGGCAATGAAGAATTTGGGATTGGAGACAATACTATGTAGACATTAAAATGAAGTGTGAAAAGTAAGAATTCGAATGTAGTTAAGTTTTTTTTTTTAAATTTTTAAGAACATCCTCTGTCTGTGAATGACATGACACAAATTGCAATACCTCGTTCGGTTCTGGTACATGGCCTGGTAGAGGTTTCCTGAATTCTGCCTCTGACAGATGGCTGTTCGTTATGAGACCCTACAAGACAAATCGCACCCTAATGTAAATTAATGAAGCACAAGACATAAAAACACGTTTTAAAAATTTCACAGAAGTTAATCTTTTGAGACGTCTTCTAATGTTAATCTTATATTGTGGTTAGAGACTTTAACAGAGAAATTTTGACCCAGTGCAGATGGACAAAAACTGTTTCTACCGCCCAATGTTTGTTTTCTCTACAATTCAAGCATTAATTTAAAAAACGTTGCAGCCAAACTCAAACTACACTTCAGTTGACAGTGTGTGCATTATTTCTTCATTTTCCTTCGTGTCAAACAAGTACAGCTAGACCACATCAATAAAACATTTCAAAATTAACCTACCCACCAGTAGCTTTTTGCTTTATTTCGAAACGCTTTAAAACACACCGACGTGCTGTCCTCGTGGTTATGGAAAGATAAATATGTGGTAAGGCTTTCTCGCAAGATAATGTTTTGCATTGCAAGATAGTCTATCCCATCGCGAGATAATCGATCACATCGCGAGATAATCTATCCTATCACGAGATTTGTTATCACAAAATTTGTTACAACATCTTGGCAGCAGTTTTGGCAGTCTACACCCAATTCAGACTTCAGATGGTGACTGGAGATGTATGTATATAGATAAACTTAAACAAAATAATAAAACCGTATTGCAGTTGACGGAAAATGGGTAGAATTAAGACTAAGATTCAGTGGCTTTGCAAACGCTTAACCACACTGGGCACTTTGTGAATATTCATAAAACAGTATGTAAATACAAATTATGTGTATTTCATTACGATTTCCTGTTTTTATTTATTAATTAATTAATTTGTTTGTTTATTTTAATGGGTAATGCTCGACCAGATGTGGTCGTCTATTCACAACCTCTTAAAACTACATCAGAATCAGAGAACTTTATTTATCACGGAGGAAATTGTTCACATCACGACTGCACACTCGACTCGGGGCACTTAAATAAATTACTACAGTAATTATCAAGGGTAAGCACAATTGCTTTTGCATATTTCATACGGATTTCATATAGGGTCATTGATGGACTATAAATGTACGTGTAAAGGACGTCACCGTGTGGACGTCCTCTCAGAACTGGTTCACAACAGTGTATGTATCGAACTACACAGAGCTAAAACTTAAAGTAACAATTATATATGCAACCCCAGAGAACTGTAGATATGTACAAACGTATCTGAATGCATTTTAGGAAGAATTCTATTTTTACAGATTTATGCCGTCCTACCGCGACTATTTTTGGCCAGGGATACGATGTTGCCGTCGGACCAATGTTAGCTGGGACTGCTCCCTCACTGGTGGCAGCCCATTGCTTCACTTGGTGAATGGCTTGAATGCAGAGAAAGAATTTCACATTGTTTACACTGTGTGCTGTGCTGCGGTGTGTTCAAGTGGCTATAAGGGACCACTTTACTTTAACTGTGAAAATGGTGTGTAAATTGTGCCAGAACTGAGATACACAGTGTATGTGCGTGTGTGCGCCCACACGGGGTTGATGACAACTGGCCATTTTGTTGATGGTCAGTATTCATCTCTTTTTTCATGAAGCTCTGTGTCTCTCCTCTCTGTTCTGCTATGTAGCCTCAGTGAGGGTGCTGGAGCACAGTGCAGTGTGTATGGGACACTAACTCTCTCTTTCTGTGTCTCTCTTGCCAGTTCTTATCTGGGCCTGGCAGCCTCTGGCACCTCGCCTTCCACACAGCAGTCACAGGCCCAGGAGCACCAATTAACACCAAGATTACTCCCAGCTCAAGGTCTGCTCCAGCCAATTAAGACAGAGATTACTGAGACCCCAGCTGACACATCTCCTCAGAGGGGGGACCTCACCTCCCATGAGAAAGGCTCAGGTTTATCTAGCAGCCCAGTCACAGTGCCATTCTGGGCCGGCGAGGCAAGGCTGCTAGCTAATGAGTGTGGGGAGATTCACTGAGGGGAGTGAAGTGTCGGCCATATTAGCACTGAGTCAGCGCTTCTTCTGCAGGCGTTTCTAGCTGCTCAGTGACTTCAAAGACCACACTTCTGCTGTTTCTGTGGACACAGTTGGACAAGAATTTATTTTGGACAAGACCTCCCAGAGCAGAATATTCAACAAGCTTGGAAATGGCTCGCATGTGAAAAATATGAAATTTGAAAACATGGGTTTAAAATAAAATGGGAGTCTCATAGCAGCATTTAAAAATGTTTCTCATAGGTTTGGTGTCTGCAATCAATCCACTATGTATGTTGGAAAGGGTCTAGTTCAAGTATATGTTGTGGAGCAGCAGTCTGTTCAATATTTTGATGGTTTGGGGGAAGTCGTTGTTGCAGAGTCTTGTGATGGTGGTGCTCTGTTACCTTTTTTCTTGACAACAGGAGGAGGGAGCATCCATTAAGAGTGGTGAGAGGCCACAATGTTAGTGGCCTTGCGAATGCAGCATTTGTTGTAAGAGATGTTAATATCTTCCTGTAAAAAAATTTATTAGAGTTTAACCCCCTTGTTTTAATTGACAATAACTCCCGTCCTGGCCATTCAGGCTCCATTGAGCTCATCAGCTAATTGTTAAAACCTTTATGAACTGAAATTAGATGGTAAAAAAAATCTAATATCGGCAGAGTTTTGGCTTGGACAGAACCCAGTTTGACAAGCCTGAGCAACAGAATAGTCCAAATTCCTTTAAGTGAAAAGTTATGTATTGACAAACGTTGCTATGACATCCATATATTAGGAGTTATATTAGGAGGTAGTTATGCTATTCAGTATTTGCTGAGCATCTCACAGTGAAACATGTTTACCAGAGAGTTTCATTTTGTAGGCAGATAGCAAACAGCCAATTGTTTTGCCTCTTCCTCATCCAACAAGCTGCTTGCTTCTTGCTACTTTTGTCCAGGCCTAGAGCTGACAACAAACGACATGTTAACCTGGCACAACTGTACTCTGCTCTTACACACCTCAATGTAATTTAGTTCAATTTGATTCATAGCACATTTTACTATGAACATTGTCACAAAACATCTTTATGGAATCTGGGTCTGAGCCCCTAGTGAGCGAGCTAAATGCAACAGAGTCGAGGAAATACTCCCTGGAGAAAGAAACCTTGAGAGGAAACGAGACTCAAAAGGGAACCCATCCTCCTCTGGATGGGCACAGAGATTGAGGGATAATAAAAGAGATGATCTTAAGGAGAAAACTGACAATAAGAGGACATAATCACTGCTGAACAGTTGACAAGCTAAAGCTAACAGAGCAGGTACATTTAGTAGTAGTTTTTGTTGGAATCAGTGTGTGGAGTAGTTTGAGAGTCTCTAGTCCACAGCAATAGGAACAACAATCTCCACAAGAATTTTGAGCAGCAATCACCCTTGGATGGGAGTAGGAGCAGCCAAACCAGTCAAGGACAGTGGGGCAGGGGAGCCCAGTGATGGTTGATCCAAGATAGGAAGGTAACTCCAATGGTGGTTGACTAGGCTAGACAGATGGGCAGCAGTTCTCCTCAGGGGAAACAGGCCAAACAAAGGAATAGAAAACAGAGTTAGGTTCACAGGACACAAGACTTGCTTAGAATTAAAACAGACTGAGCCGAGGGTTTTTAAGCATTGCTTTACATTCCAAAAGTATCAGGTCAATAACTGGACTGTTTGTATAGTACAAAATTCTGAAATAAACATGTTTCTTGCACCTTGTCATGTTGTATTTTAATGTAGTGGCCACATTGTCTAATGTACGGTATTTTGCTGAGTAATGCACATTCCTTGCTATTGATGTTAGGCAGAGAAAAAAGGGAATTTTTAAAGCTGAATAGATCTGAGCTTATGCACACATGAGCTGCTGCTGGATCAATAAGAGAGACTTTGACATTCATGAGTGAGAGAAGTTCTATGCAGGGCACTGACCCTGGCCTCGGTGAATAGCTACACGCCTTCAAACAAGTGAAGAAAAGGTCAGCGCTTTCATGTTCCCATTCTCTCCCTTACTAGAAGATAACGTCTTTCAACTTGGATTCTGGCAGGTCTGTAATTAGTTGATATGGAATAATTAGCGTTGCTAATTAAGGGTTAGCGAAGTACAGAGGGATCCCTAAGGAGAAGTCAAGGTCACTATTATCACCTTAAGGCTGAGCTCAGGATTTTAACACTGAGTGTACTGCAGTCATTCCCTGCTTTTGGAATACTCAAGCTGTCAATTCATGAGATATTCATTAATATCGGCCTTCCGTGTCTCTGACAGCTAAGAATTTCAGATCATTCAGATCACATTATGAAACTAACCAGTCCAAGGTAACAACCTGTCATTCAAGAAGAACTTTATTGCCACCCCAATTTATGAGCCTGTGTTTACATGTCCACTCAGGACTGCCAACTGACAGAAGACATAGACTTCAAACAGCAATTAAACTGTAGTACAGTGCTACAAAAAATACACATCAATGCAAAACTACTAAGGCCCAACAATAAATAAAATTATTTGTAGTTAGACTTGAATATAACCCATACTCAAGTAAAAGTATACTTACATGCTTGAAATATTGAAAAAAGTATACCTAAAAGGATCAGGTATCAAGCCTTAAACTTCTAAAGTATCATGCAAGTTATAGATCTGCAGTGGAACTTCTCAGAACATTCAGCTACTGTCAGTCTATTGAACTGGAGCTCATTAGGCTCGACTCTTGTCTTTATGGTCTAAAATCAAATAAAACCTTTAAGATCTGAGGTATGACTCACTACTGAGCAGTACAGATTATCATGAATGAAACAAAAGAAAGAAGTCATTTGTAAATAAATGTTAATTACTAAAATGTAACAGTAATATATACAGTGAGGAACATAAGTATTTGAACACTCTGCAATTTTGCAAGTTCTCCCACTTAGAAATCACATTGAATGATTTGTAAAGATTTTATTTGTATTGCAAGAATTCTGGCTCTCAAAGACCTGTTACTCTACCTTTAAGAAGTCCACCTCTAATTAGTAGCACCTGTCTGAGCTCTTTAAAGACACCTGTCCACCCCACAGTCAGTCAAACTCCAACTACTACCATGGGCAAGACCAAAGAGCTGTCCAAAGACACCAGAGACAATATTGTGGACCTCTACAAGGCTGGAAAGGGCTTTTGCCAAGCAGCTTGGTGAAACTGTTGGAGCAATTGTCAGAAAAAGGCTAAAGATGACTGTCGGTCTCCTTCAGGCTGGGGCTCCATGCAAGATCTCACCTCGTGGGGTATCACTGATGATGAGAAATGTGAGGAATCAGCCCAGTACTACACGGGAGGAGCTGGTCAATGACATGAAGAGAGCTGGGACCACAGTTTCAAAGGTCACTGTCGGTAAAACACTACGCTGTCATGGTTTCAAATCACGCATTGCACGGAAGATTCTCCTGCTCAAGTCATCACATGTCCAGGCCCGTCTGAAGTTTGCCAATGACCATCTGGATGATCCAGAGGTGGCCTGGAAGAAAGCCATGTGGTCAGATGAGACCAAAATAGAACTTTTTGGTCTAAACCTCTCTCGCCATGTTTGGAGGAAAAAGGAGGAGTTGCATCCAAAGAAAACCATCCCATGAAGCATGGGGGTGGAAACATCATGCTTTGGGGGTGCTTTACTGTGAATGGGGACAGGCCAACTGCACTGTATTAAGGAGAGGATGAATGGGGCCATGTTTTGTGAGATTTTGAGCAACAACCTCCTTCCCTCAGTCAGAGCAATGTAGATCGGTCGTGGCTGGGTCTCCCAACATGACAGTGAACCAAAGCACACAGCCAGGAAAACCAAGGAATGGCTCTGTAAGAAGCATATCAAGGTTCTGGAGAGGCCTAGCCAGTCTCCAGACCTAAATCCAATTGAAAATCTTTGGAGGGAGCTGAAACTCTGTGTTGCTCATTGCTAGCCTCAGAGCCTGAGAGATCTAGAGGAGATGTGTGTGGAGGATTGGGCCAAAATCCCTGTTGCAGTGGAAACCTGGTCAGGAACTACAGGAAACGTTTGACCTCTGTAATTGCAAACAAAGGCTTTTGTACCAAATATTAACACTGATTTTCTCTGGTGTTCAAATACTTTTCAATACAAAAATAAATTCTCTACAAATCACACAATGTGATTTCCTGATTCTTTTTCACATTCTGTCTCACACAGTGGGAATGCACCTACATTGTGAATTTCAGACACCTCCATGATTTCTAAGTGGGAGAACTTGCAAAATTGCAGGGTGTTCAAATGTTTATGTTCCTCACTGTATAACTTTCTTTACAAGTATCATTTTATTCTGAGAGCATCATTTAAATATAAACTGTAATATCAACTCAAAACTTGACTAACCATTTGATGCCATTTGACACTCACACAGAAACTGAGGAAAGACTGTGTGAAACTGTGATGGTGGTGTGTCAGTGTAACGTGTGGAAAGATCTCTCACCCAGCAGCATGTGTTGCGCACACACACAAAGCCCCAGAATGAATGTCTGCGGGGTGGGGGCTGTGGGGTGATGTTGGGAGGAATGGTTGTGCATGGTTTTTGCGGAGCATCTGTCTGCAAACCACAGGTTAAAACAAAAATTGCTTGATGCCTTTAGGAACCACACACACACACACACACATTTCACTATTGTCATGTCAAAACCATACAATGGCACATGACTGTACTAGCAGGAATTACCCCAAATTACTTAATCAAATCTCAATTCATTAACACGCATTAAAAATTAATAATGTTTCTTCCTTCATACTATAAATGGGCATTTTTGAGATTCCCATTTTTGTAATCACAGCAGCAATATGCAAATAGTATGTCAAACTCGCAAAGTACCCATAATGCCACAATATAATCCAGAAAATGGACCTCCATTCCAAAAAACTAGACTGCAATGATAAAATCAGAGTAACGCATAATGCTTTGTGTCTTATTGCTTTTCTGTGTGATTTATTTTACCTAAGAGGCATAAACTGAATGTGAAATGCACTTGCATTTAATAAGTTGATCAGCCATCAGCTCGCAGAATAGTATTTAATAATATTTAACAATAAGCTAATTGATGTTTTGCTCATTCATATTAACAGCACTGACTCCCTTCCAATGACTTGACAAAGGAACATTTGTAGAGCATTCAATATTTTATTATGTAATGCTAACGAGGAACCATTCTGTAGGGCAGTAGCACCTTTCTTAGTGGGATCTACTTGGATTGCAGCCAATGAGTATTCTTATTCCATTAATTTCTTTATTGTTTGTAACATGAATTCCCCATTCCTACTTTATTTACCTGTTAGATGAAGAAGATAGGGAGCTTCCCAAATAAGTTACTGCTGCTTTGTCTCTTTTAGTTTTAAATTGTTATTTCTTATGCTATAAATGCAGAATATATAGTCCCTGCCCTCTCTGTTGAATTTTCAACTCTCTAGTCCTTTTTCTAAAAAAGTACAGCTGTATGTTAATGTACTATGGAAATTCTGTGGTTTCTTACACCATTTTTTTATCTTTTGTTTTCCATTATGTCTTAAAACATGTTCCTTCTTCTCCTTTAGTTTGCAAGTTGCAACCAACAAACTTTAATGTAAGTGTAGACATATTTGAATGTTTAACAAATCTTTGACACTTCTATTTTCTTTTCACCCACTAATTTTCCTTTTTAAATCATCAGCCAACAGCCACCAAATCTGGTCAGTTGTTCTTGCAAAGTATATGCCTGGATTTCATACTGAGACCATTCATCTATTGAACTCCTATCTTTTTTTTCATTCCCCATTATGGCACTGATGCATGTCGATCTTGATAAGAGCATCTGATAAATGCTGTAAGCATAAACATAGAAACTTGTAATTAGGATTCAACTGTGCCGTATAATAAGTATGCTATCCTTCTATTTCAACACCCGCAATCCCATAAAAACATTGGATTTCACTACTAAAACTGATAGAAAGATTAATATTTTGACTCAAAGTACATGCCTGTATTTCGTATTGATAGCACACCATCCAACACTGCCACTCATTCTATCATCCTTCTTCTATTTCATTAAAAAGAAACTTAAGGGAATTTTCCTCTGTGCCATTATTTCCCCTGCTTTTGGAATAGGCATTGGCTAGAGAACTCTTAGTTCATTCATGAACTTTAATTAATAAGTGAATTCTTCAAGTCCTATAAGTTGTGAGGTGGGGCCTGCAAGGACCGGACTATCTTGTCCAGTACAGCCCACAGGTCCTTAATCAGATTAACATTTTTAGAATTTGCAGCCCACACTTGTCAACACTTTGTCATGTCTTTCAAATTATTCCTGAACAAACTTTGTAGTGTGGCAAGACCCATTATCCTGCTGGAAGAGGCCAATGCTATTAGGGAACACCATTGCTACACAGGGGTATACTTGGTCAGCAACACTGAATGTGATTCATCAGACCTAGCCCCATTCTGCCATTGCTTCATGGTCGAGTCCTGATGCTGAGATGCCCACGGCAAGTGCCTTCAGCAACGGCCAGGGGTCAGCATGGCCAATCTGTCTGGTCTGAGGCAGTGCATCCCAATACACAGCAAGGTGCCATGCACTGTGTATTCTGACACCTCTCTGTTGTAGTCAGCACTAACCTTTAATCAATTTGTAGCTCCTCTGTGGGAGCCTTGGGTGCCCATGATCTTGTTGCTGATTCACTGGTGCTTCCTTGGACCTCTCTTGGTAGGGACTAACCAATTCAATAGAATTTAATATTTATATAGAGCTTTTTATAATCAAGGTTGTCACAAAGCAGCTTTTCAGAATTCAAGTTCGAGCCCCTAGTGAGCATACCAGGGGTGGCAGAGGCGTGCAAACCTCTCTAAAACTGGAGGAAGAAACCTCGAGAGAACACAATGGATGTTCTTCTGTACTTTTCATCTCTCCATACACAGCGGCATTTCAGCTTAGCTGTAAAAACACACACAAACATTGCATTCTGGATGTGTTTTGATGCACTGTGTAGGTGCGGTGGTTATTGTGATTGTCGTGATTATCATGTAGTGAAAGGACTACTGATATACACTGATCAGCCAAAACATTAAAAGTACTGGCAGACGAAGCGAATAACATTGATTATCTTGATCATCAGTAGCAACTATCAAGTTGTGGGATATATCAGCCAGCAAGTCAATGCTGCCTAATGCTGTCATCTCCAAAATGGTAGGTCTTGGAAAATTAATAATTGAAGGCCTTAGTGTACAGCTGTCACGTCCCCCCGAGTTTCAACAAAGGACACATGACTGCAGGCGGGCTTCCATGACTTTGAATTGACTTTTATTCAGCACAAACTATAACCAAAATGGCACGTGGGCCAAAACTCTAGAACTCTCAAATAAAAGGCAAAACAAGAGAACAGAAAGCAACTGCTACTACAACAGTGCACATAAGGTTTAAGGAGACATAAGTGTAACGGTTGAACGGCAATGAGGTCCACTAAAACACAACTTAAATAGTACAATCACTTAACCCTGAGTACCCCCTACAGCTGATGCCAATTCTCTCACAGGGGTACTCAGGGTGTCAAAATAAAAGACACAACACAAGAAAACACACATAACCCCAGGACGCCCTCTAGCGGCAGTCCCTGAACCTAACCACCCAGAGGTGTAACAACAGCTTAATCACTGTTGGACAGATTGGCCTTCTACTGTCAGTGCATCCAATGCATACTGGGAACATCCTACAAGATCTTCCATTTTGGAGATGCTCTAACCTATACTAGTTCTTTCATTTTACTATTATCATTATAATCACAATAAACACCACATTGCACCTACACACTGTATCAAAACACATTCAGAATGCAATGCTTGTTTATGTTTTTACAAGCTCTATTGTGTTTGGTTATTGCTAAGTGTTTGTGGGCAGCTGATTTATTAAGCTGCTTCAGGGGGCAATCACTATCACTAAAGCTTCTAGTGGGAACTTTGACTGTGTTTGGGCTAGTGAGGAGGTACTCACAGCTGGGGGCTTGCTTTGAGTGTGTGTGTGTGTGTGTGTGTGTGTGTGTGTGTGTGTGTGTGTGTGTGTGTGTGTGTGTGTGTGTGTGT
>JBBPDE010000017.1:8747345-8766867 GCA_037974605.1 Nannopetersius ansorgii | reverse complement strand
CTCTCTCTCTCTCTCTCTCTCTCTCTCTCTCTCTCTCTCTCTCTCTCTCTCTCTCTCTCTCTCTCTCTCTCTCCATCACACTGAGAGTTGTTGAGAAAACAGAACATCAGGCCAATCACCATTTAGCACCCCCCCCCTCGCTTATGCCTCATGCTGTGGCACCAAACACTCTCTTGTGTTTTCAACAAGCTGCTAAACACTGTTTTAATGCCCCCATTGAGAACCCACCTGATCATGCTCCCTGACTGTATTTGGTTACAACTGGCAGGAATGTAAGAATGAATCAAATGAATCAAATAAGCTCAAGGATACTGAGGATAATTAGTAGTGATGTGAATCAGATTAAAATTAAAACTAACTCTCACTGTATACTCTTCCTTGATGTCTTTCACAAATGTCCCCTCGATGCATATGAATCAAACTCTATTAGCATCCCTGCCTTATTGTGAGTCTGTCACATTAGTTTAGAAGTAAGAAAAGTGAGAATGCCCAATGCAAAACTGGGGTATCTTGTTAGATGTTCAGAGTCACTCTGAAATATGATGTGTTGATCACAAGAAGAAGCACACTCACACTCATCATTGTTTAAATAAATTACTGAATAAAACATCAAAAATACATCTGAAATGTACAATGCCTCTTTGATATACACTTTAAAAGTTCCTTTTACTATTTGTTAGGTAAAGAAGAGAAACCATGGTAAATATTCAGGTTCTTGGTCCTTACATTATGACACTTATTGCCAGTATAATGCAGTACCTGATTGCTCACAAGTGATTGCTCATAAATGAGAAATAATTCTGTGTAATATACAATAAAATACAGACAGTGATATGTAGAGCCTGGGAGGTTGCACTTTAGGTAGACAGTACACTTTCAAAGACACATCCCATCCACAAGGGGGCACCAGTTTGTTTCTGAGATGCCAGGTGAGAAAGCTAGGTCAATAAAAGCCATGGCGAAATGAACTCTTGGCTCCAGACCTGCAGAATCCTTCCTCAAACAAAGTCATTATGGATTTGTTTTAAGCCTCCATTTTTGGATTTATGTTGGATGCACATTTTGTTTTAATTGTTTGTTTCTTTGGGGAATTTCTCCATTTAATAAACATTGTAAGGGAGCTGGAGAGGTAACTCAGTGCGCAAATTCTTCGTCCACAAGAGACACAGTGTGTACTGGAGCAGAGGCCTGGAGGTAAGCTGGTGTCCCTTTTGGTTAATCCACATAGCTTTATTCATACTGACTACCATGTTATCACACGCATTTGTGTTAGGGTTAGGGTTAGGGGTTTTAGGTGGATATATCTGGCTTCCTACACAAACTCCAAAGTATATTTTTCTGCAATATGTGGCAAAGTATGTAGCACTAAACCTGTAGCCTGCTCTTCCTCACTACAGTGTTCATACTCTTTCCTTCTGGCTTCAGTTTTCTCACACTCCTCCCTGAAAATGATCTAATGGTTTGATCTTCTCACACCCATATTGTAGATAATGGTTTATTCCACCAGGCTGGTCATTAATAATGGGCTCGATGAGTCACCTGCAGCTGAGAGTGAACTGGCCCATAAACGGCTGGGCCATCAGACGGTCAAAAACCAACCAGTCTTCACTAATATATAACCATGGCTGGGCTGTATAAACACATTTCCTCATCTTATTAATTAGGGGAATTAAGGTAAGGGAAATATTTATATAAATGAATCCTCTGTCCATGGACCCAGTCAGTATCTACATCATTAATCAGGCCGTTGCTCTTTGTGCAGAGTACAGCACAGAGAAATCAGGACCATGGAAAGGGCCAGTTAGAATGAACCTATGTCTCTGGCCCACAATGGCTGTGTATTTCTTTGTTCCATAGCTGAGTGTATTACTATACGTATATATACATATCCCCCATGAATAGTGAAAAACTATGATGTGGTAAAAAAATAATTCCTAAAAATGCCTATTTGTATTGTGTAAACCCTAATGTGCTACCAAAACATTTTCATTTCATTTTAAATTCAACTTAATCATTACCCTTAAAGAAAATGTAGACGCATATAGATACTGTATAGAGTACGTACCTCAGTTTTGGGGTCACGGTACAGCAAAGTTAAGAAACAAAAAGTTCTAAAGAATGAGGCTTGGTTTGTTTTCATTTATTTTAAATAAGCAGCAGTGTATTAACCAGTAAACACACACACTTACTTATATTTACGTGTACGTGTAAGGCAGCAGAAGTGTTACGTCAGTAGGTGGCACTATTGCACCACACTACGACCCAGGTTTACGATTTACTTGCACTTTTTGGTCCCTCTGTGATTACGTAATACTTCAATCATGTCTTCTTCGTCGTACCGTGTATTCTCCGAAAGATATATATATAAGGGCTGTAAAGCGATTAATTAAAATTAACTACTTAATCGCAAATCTGGGAAAGTAATTAATCGCGATTAATCGCAATTCTATGTCAACCCAATATATAATATATAATGAACACACTAAGTCATCAATTTTACAAACAAGGCTTTGTTTATTTGTTTATCCCCAACTCTATCACACTTTTAAAAGTGGTGAGATAAAAACAAGACTTACTTTCGAATAGAAAATGTGTAACATCTTCAAACCTGAAAGACTCTCTGTGTTAGGACAAAAACGTAACTTTAAATAACTTGAATTAAAGGACAAAGCCTCTCCCACCTCTTGCTCCAAACTCCTGCGTCGTGAAAACGTGGCATCACGCATCCTGATCCGTGCTCCACTACTGGACTCGGGTCCAACTGAACCATGCTCTGGTTCACCTCTTCCACCGGGCCAGGGACGGCTAAACCAACCGCGCCCGGGCACGGTTCGGAGCACTTGCACTAGTCAAACAAACCGCGCTTTGGTGGTGAAACGCACTTGGGCACGGTTCAAACTGCCTGTGTGAGTACATCCTTAAAGCAAAATTGTTCATTTAACAGCGTGTGTTTATCTTCCATCGCTAGCTTGACTCAGCAACAGCCGACGCGTGAAGTGGCTTCTTCCTCTGCATGCTAGTTGCCGACATAGCGCAATACTGCCCCCACTGATTGTGCGGTACTGCAATGCAGAGGGGCGTTTAATTTTCAAATTAATCGCGCGATCAATTTATTTTAAAGCGTCAAAAGAAAATAAATTAACGCAACTAGTTAACGCGTTATTTTTAACAATATATAACAATATATATATATATATATATATATATATATAAATAAATATATATGCATGGTTTATCTAAGCATTGTGTTGCAGAATTCAGATGTTGGCATCCGATCACAGATAAGGTTACCTTCTGATAATTCTTCCATGTAGAAGGTGTTTGTACAATAGCCAGTGCATTACTGTTTAGTTTTGCCAGTCTATGGGCATGTTTTTTCTGTACTTGTTTCCAGTTTACCGGGTCATGTTTTCTCTTTTCATGTTTCGTGTTCATTTCTTAATGATATTTGGAACAGTATGGTCCTTTCTTGCTTCAGATGCTCAGTCAGACGATTCCATGGCTGTTGAGTGTAAGCACAACACCCTGAGTGGTTTGAAAGGTCACATAAATTATTACACTCTGAAACTGTCTACAACTGACTTGGATTAGGGCCTAATGAGTCAAATAACCTCTGAGACTTTACAAAAAAATTCAGTTAATCTATGGTTAATCTATGGTAATCATTCATGGAAATACATTCACTGACAAACATAACCCCCCTACCTATTTTTAAATTATATTTATTTTTCATAAATGTATCAATGTTTACTGCCCGGATAAAAATCACTTTAAATGTAATTTTCTCTGCCGCCTGAGACATTTAGTGGTCTATGATTAAAGAAAGGCAGAAAGAGAAGCACCTGCAGAACATGCATTACATTTTATAGAAAAAAAGATTAACCAATAAAACACACAGCAATAGTGCAGAAATAAATATGTCATAAACAATCAAGCATCATTCCTATGATGATGTAAAGCTATTTGACTGACAGGGGCAGTCAGATTTTTCTCTAAGCAAAAACTTAGGAAAGTAAAATGCATTGTTTATTAGGGTTTTTTCCCATAAATTTGAAAGAATATATGCTTAAATGTGTTTTTTCATCATCTTAGTTACTTACACCACTGATACTTTAAGTCAGATTACCACAAGCTCGGAATGTGAGTTTTTCCAGCGTTTACATAAGTATATTCCCCTCACTTCCCTGCAGCAGAATTGGCCAGCCCTTTGATATAAGTCTGTTTTAAATTCCGCAGCCTAATCTTCCTCGCCCTGGCTAATATATACACTTTACTTAAGCATTCTATTTGAGCTCCAAGCTGGTCAGCTTCACTTCATACCTCTCATTTCATTTTATTAATGCTCATGATGGGAAAGAGAGATGTTTCACACAGGTGCTTTCATCTGCTGTAGGTGGGTCAGAAAGCGGCGTGTATCACTTTTAATTATTCCATTAACATTAGTTTCAGAGGAATATTTGTCCAAATGAGATGTGTAAAAGCTTAACAGCAGGAACCTACTCTTTTTTTGAGACAGTGAGCGAAATAGTTGTGAAACAATACGGTGGGTAAAATTCTTGCTCACACGCTCATATTCCCACGGCTTCTAGAATAAGGGCTTTACATCAGAAGCATTTCCCTTGACCTTTTCTTGCCCTGTTTGAGGATGTTTTTCATGTAGCCTGTTAAATGTATTAATACTTGTTCATTTTCTGCAGCAGTGCACTTTAACATAATGACATGATTTAAAAAGGCCAGGTTTTCTAACTGCATTTATTTCAGCTAACTGACCTAATATACATATTGGTAAGAAAATATATATCAGTAGAAAAGTTAATGCTTCTGACTTGGAAAGTGAATGCAGAGGCAAAGAAGGGATAAGCTTGAGTTCCTCTGCTGCCCCACTCAGGAAACTGCCTGCAACTACAACAGGTTTTGTATCTTCTTCTTCAGGCAAGGTGCCTGAATTTATCTGGGTCTGGTTATTTGTTTTTTTTGTTTGTTTATTTATTTGGGTTTTTTTTTTGTTGTTTTGTGTGATATGAAACAGCGCTCTAGGCCCCTTTTCCCTAAGCCTTCCCAATACAAACCCTGCTGTTACAAAGACCACAGCCACTTTGATTCTTTCAGTTGAAATGCTTTTGTGGGAGGTTAGTAAACCTCATTGCTGCTCTGAACACTGAGTGGGACAGAGGCTTACTCAGCCGATTATTTGGAATTTTTCTGAACTCATGCATCATTTTCCTATGCATGGCTGTATTATTATGCATGCATTGCTAATTGTGAATTAATTTAAATGGTTTTAAGTTCTAGCATCAACTGTTCGATACATTTGAATTCGTACACATTGTTTTCACAACAGTGTTCTTACAAAGCAACACATACACACATACACTACATGGACAAAAGTGTTAAGATGCCTGAATGTTGCACTAATAGGAAACTTAATGACACTGAATTCAAATATAGACTTTAATAGTTGGTGCCCCAGTGTATCTATAACAGCTTCCACTCTTCTTTGAAGGCTTTCAAGTTGGAGTTTCTGTGGGAATTTCAACCCTGTTCATTCCATAGAGCATTTATGAGGTCTGATGTTGGACGAGAAGGCCATTAGTCTCGGTTCCAGTTCAAGGTGTTGGATGGGGTTGAGGACAGGGCACTGTTTGAATTCTCCCACACCGAACTCATCCAACCATGTCTTTATGGAGCTTGCTTTGTGCACTGGGGTACAGTCATGCTGGAACAGAAAAGGTTCTTCTCCAAACTGTGTCCATCAAGTTGGAAGCATGGCATTGTCTAAAATGTCTTGGTGTGCTGAAACATTAAGATTGTTGTTCACTAGAAGTTAGCGGCCTGGCCCAAACCCTGAAAAGCTGGTGTCCCAAAACTTGAGTGAGTGTACAATCCTGATGTGTACAATCCGTTTGTCTTCTGAACTGCATGTTGTTTAAAAATAAAATGTTTCGTTTTAACATTTTGCATTTTGTACATTTAAACATTGTACACAATGGACTATGAAGTGAATTTGAGTAATTTCAAATATGTATTATGTAATAAAATACTACACAGAAGTACATAGAAACTGTGATAAGCAGAGCAGAGATGTTACTTTTGTTAAATGTTAAGGTGCTAATATTGTGGAAAACCTATTTTTTATGTGTGGTGTTGTGTGTAAACAGTGTTAAGTTTTCAAAAATTAAAATCCACTCCCCTGCCCGATATACCCCAAACCAAGCTGTCTGTTTCTGATTTGTTGTTACAAAAAACATACAATTTACACATAGCTGTGAAGCTGTTAGAAGTGTTTCAGTCTGGGGTGCTTTCGTTCAACCAGAAAAGAACACATTTACATATAGTTAGGACCAAAAGTATTTGGACATTGGTGCAGTTTTCTAATTTGTAAATTCTCTGTTTTTACCACCATAGTGAATTTGACAGTATAGATGTAAGTTGGAAGTATAGATGTTCAGCTTTAATTTCAAGGGTTTTACAAAGTTGCTTATGCATTGGTTTGATGTTTGGATGAAAATCCTTTATAGTCTATGACTGCCTGAATGCAGAGTTTCCTCTCTTGAAGTGCTTTGCCAGGACTTTACTGCCGCTGCCATGAGTTGGTGCTTGTTTTTTTGGCCTGCCTGTTTTCAGTAACTGAAACGCTGTTCTGTTGGCCTGAGATCAGGTGACTGACTTGGACATTGAGGAATATCCCATTTCTTTAATTTGAGAAACTCTTGGGTTGCTTTCACAGAATGTTTGGTCTTTATCCATTCGTAAAGCACCTTTCAATCAGTTTTGCAGCATTTACCTGAATGTGAGCAGAAAGTATAGCTCTTTAAACTTCACTTTTCACTTCAAGTCATCTTGTCAGCAGTCACATCATCAATAAACACCAGTGACCCAGTTCCATTAGCAGCCATACATGACCATGCCATAATACTGCCTCCACCATCATTGGCAAACCATGTGGTGCTTCAGATTATGAGCCGTCTTTCTTACTCCATACGTTTCCCATTGTTCTGGTACAAGTTGATCTTGGTTTCATCTGTCTAAAGAACCTTATTCTAGAACTGGGGATACATTTTAGGATGTTTTCTGGTAATGTCTAATCTGGCCTTTTTGTTCTCCAGTGTTGCCAGAGTTTAGCATCTGCAGGTAAATCCTCTGTATTTAAATTCATGAAGGTGCCTCTAGATTGCAGACTTTGACAGTGATATGCTGACTTTCTAAAGAGTGCTCTTGACATGGCTATATGTTGTGAATGCTTTACCTTCACCAAAAAATTTGTAAACATCCACTTTTTTACATGTCTTTCATGGTCTCCCAGACCTTTTAAATGTTGCCACGGTCACCAGTGTATTTCTTCTTTTTAAGAATGTTCCAATTGTTGGTTTGGACATTCCTATCTGTCTGTTTTGTTTATTTGCACCATCACCTCATGTTTAATTCACGTGAACAGCCACCAAACTCAGTACTTTGAATCAACTTCAGAACAACTTCAGAACAACTTCATTTGTCATGGAAAAATAAGGAAACAAGCCACACCTGGCCATTTGTCAGTCTCTGGGGACTTTTAATGTAATGTAATACATTTGTTGAAACCCTTAAATTAAATTGAAAGTCTATACTACTGTCACATCTCTGTGTGGTGGTACACAGAGGGAAAATTACAAAAACTGTGTCAATGTCAAAATACTTATGAACCTCACTATAGTTTTTTATTCTAAGGAGAGGATGTAAAATCCACTACAAGACATTGATTTAACTATAACATAAAAACACAGAAACTCTGAGTTGACCTCAGAGGACAAAAGATGAGAAGAATGAAAGGCATTGGATTTTTAACAATACTAAAAAAAAGAATCATGTTAATAAGCATAAACACACACACTCACACACACTCACACACACACTGATTGTCTATGTCTTCTAAATACTTGTATATTTATGAATACATGGCCCCCATTGTCATCTTATGCTCATGAATATGCAAATGTTTTACAAGTGTCTAAGCTGGTGGATAAAATCTAAATACATTGGCACTGAATATTTAATAGCTTGTCTCTATGCATTAAAAAACAGAATCCTATTTCTTCACCACTGTCTAAAAAGCGTGCGTTTGTCTCAGTGCGAATGTGTTATGTATGTGTGTTTGTGTGCGTGTGTGTGTATACTCTCAGATGCACTCGCAAAATGATTATAAATCAGCTGTGTGGCGGGCAGCGCTGTGTGATTCTGATGCTGCAGCAGAAATGAGTTTCCCTCCTGCTCCCACTCTGACAGTGAGTTTGCTACAAGTTATCTGGAATGTCGGGGAAATTAGCATTGAAATGATTCTGCTGACAGCTTCGCACTATCTACGGCAGTTGCACACAAAACAGACTGCATGAATCCTAATGGCCTGCCAAGAGAATCTCCCAGCAGCCCATGAATGAGTGCAGAAATCATATGCATACACAGACGTATTGACGAGATTGAATTCACCGTGAAGTTGGTTTTGATGAGCTGGGTTTATACAGAGGATAATATAAAAATACCCACATCTGCCCACGCATGCACACCCCCCTACCTTGCATCCCTTCTCCCCGTAAAACTCACACACACACATGAGAAGGAAGAGGCTGGATGTTGTTAAGCGCACAATAAAAAGGTGAAGTACACCAACTGGAAAAACACATCTCAATAAATATTTTATGCAACTGTTAACTTTTTTGGTGACACTGTTAAACATAAAAGTGCCAGAAAGTGTATTTTTATAAGAATGCAATAGAACAGGAATGCACTGCTCACTTAAACTATCAATAACAGATGAGTAGAATCAGGGACATGACAAAACTGTGCTGGACGCCAGGCCTCCCTGCTATACAAGAATGACTACTGGGTCACCAAAGAACCTTACAGTAGTAAATAATATTTAGGAGTGTGAAGAGCCATTTAAGTAAAATCCTCCACATAATCTGAAGGTTCTATAACAATGAAAGGTTTTCTCCAAAATTATATGAGCAAACCAAGAACCACTAACTAACCATTTACTAATGTGCCGAAAACTCTCTTTTCATCTTAGAATTTATGAGATGTTTGTTAATGTGCCTTTAAGACTGATATTCTTAAACTAGCTCTTCTCCGATTGCCTGTTCTTTGATTGGCTACCCTCAAAAAGTAGTCCAGGCTGCAACACTCCTTAGAACTTCAGTATGACTGGATGGGGCTGAATGGCTATAGGCTGAATAGGTAGATAATTACAGCAGTATGCAAAAATGTGAACAAGCTCCATCAAATTACACATTGAGAAAATATGACGAAATGAGTCGTCATAAAAAGTCACAATAAGTTGAAATTTGGCACTTTTCTGAAAATGAATGTGTAAAATTCTTTTGATCTTAATTTATTGGAAAAAATGAAACATAATGTGCCATAATGTTAAAATGAGTAAATAAACAGTAATTAAGAATTTCAATACAGTTAATGTATATTTATTTTCACTATGAAGACCAACAAAACATGTACTTGGACGCTAAATGTGTTGGCTTCCATTATATCACAAAAATAATCATTTGAAAGCTGACTGTTTTGCTGTTGAGTTTATATATAATGAGTATATTAACTGAGGAGTGACTGAAACATGTTTATACTACAGCCCACACTTCCATTAAAAACCTGAATAAAAAGTATTGAACATAGTTTCCTTTACATATGTAAATAAACCCCTCCATTAAAAAAGGTTTAAGGGAAAATGTATGTTGACGTGGAGAGTTTATGAGATGTTTATGAATAAAAATTAGTCTTCAATGTGTCTTAAATACCAGCCTAAAAACCCATAGTCAACTTCAATAAAAACAAGAAGAATGTTTGTGTTCCTCTGTAGAGCTGCTCACTCCTTTTGTCAGTGCTGTGATAAGCTAGCAATGTGACAGTAATATGTGCGTGGCAATGGAAACATTGCAAAATTGCTAATTGTTCCAACATAGGAAAAACCTTGTCCCTTTCTGTCTAAGCTCTAACGTATTAAAGCTGGTTAGACTTCAATTCTACATGCTGTGCGTGAGGGCCAGGCCCTTTTGTCGGATTTGCAGTGACAGTAAAATTGTAAAACGCTCAGCGCACTAAAATTAAATTGAGTCGTATAAAAAGCCCATTATGCTGGTTTGAACATTCATTTGTATGAATGCCCAGGGCTGCCAAACAAATGCGCGAAGAAGTCTTTATGTAAACATTTCCATTATTCAGACTATCATCCACAGTTTGGCTGTCATTAACTCAACAAAGCAAAAACTGAAAAACTCTCTCTCTCTCTCTCTCTCTCTCTCTCTCTCTCTGCCTCTCGCACTCTCTCTCTCTTTCTTTCTCTCTCTCTGTCTTTTTTTTCTCTCTCTCTCTTCTTTTGAAGAGAGCTTTTTGCAATGTTAACCTTTTAACATAATTACTTATACAGCCCCTAATGAGTGCCATATGCTTAAATGAGAATTATTCAGTTTTCTTCTAAATGTTCAGAGCAAAATGTGAAAATAAATAAAGAAGGAAAAATGATTTGTCTGAGAAAGTCACAAAAGTTAAAATCAGAAAACAAGAACCAGCCTTTTAAGTTTTCATGTTCACCCATCAGGGAGTGCATTTTCTTGGACCAGCTTCTGCTGATTTCTGCTGTCTCAGCATCCCTGGCTTTCACGGGCAGTTAGCATCGGGAACGCCATTACTGCCTCTTAATTCCCTCACTTAATGTAAAAAGAACAGCTAAATGAAAATGAAACATCATTCTCCCCCCATGGTGCAATTACAGCTGTGTGGAAGAAACACAAATGTAAGCCATGGTGATGAATGATCTTCTCTAAGCTGGAGAACGTTATTGCATCTGAGGGAGACATTGTAAAGATCTCTGTTATAGGATATTACACAACCAAGAAACATTAAAAAGCCACCGATTTCTTCACTGCTTTGAAAGCATGCTGAGCATGCGATAACACTCTGTGACCAAACTGTGCAACAGCTGGTGGACTACCAAGCATTTTGGAGGAAGTTAAGTTTGAAAGCAGCTTTGATGATGATTTCTGCTGAATACTGCAGGACTCACCGTCTGTCTGAAATTTCAGCTTCTAGGACTTTTCAAGGACCTTCAGGCACTAACATTTAACAACCAGCCCAAAGCTTTAAAGTCTCTGAAATCCAGCACATGCAAAAATCCAGCCTAAATCTCCAAAAGCTCTGTCCAGTGTATACAATTTTGACCACATGTATAAAATGTGAAGATGATTTTAAAATGCATTTTAGAAAAAATGTCATTACTATCAATACTTTTAATTTCATACAGTGCACATGTTAAGATTTTTGATGTATATAATGCATAACAAACATTTCCATCTGAACTCTAAATACATCATCCTAAATGAATTCTGTAATGAATTCTGTAAAGAGTTCATAAAAAGCTCTCTCACTTTTCAGGGACTCCAGCTGGCTGTGCACTGGCTCCTCTCTCCATCCATCTTGATTAATAAAGATAATAATAAATGTAGGAGGCATAAGGAATGCAGTGAATTAATGGGACCCTTATTTAATGCAAGCTATAAAGGATTTCATTCAGTGTTTATTAAATGTTGTCTTTTCTCAGCAAATAAAGAAAACATACATTTCAAATAAGCCCATTACCAGAAGAAAAAAGTGACAGGCAAGAACAAAATGTGTTTAATTACACAAAAACATGTCAGAAGCTTTGGTACCCTCTCATACAGTATTTTGTACAGTATGTACACTATGCAATGTCTACAAACAGTACTGCCAAGGTATTTAGAGGACAATCAGCCTTACAGATCCTCCCACTATACACTTGGTATCAGGTACATTTCTCTGTAGCCATCTTTCTTTCTACACCTAGCCCTACTTAAGCATTAAAAGTCAAATAGCTCAATTTTTGTTTTGTCAGATCACAACAACCAGTCCCAGTTAAAGCTTCTGCACTGACCATTAGGGGGAGATCCAGGACCGCTGCTTCTACTGGGAGGAGAAGGAGGGGGAGGAGGGTACCCCCCTCATTATTTTTTATCAATACTTGCATCTCATAATCAATAATCTCAATGGCAACTGCAGGCTTAAAGTCACCACTTGCAGACTTACCGCTGTGCCTTTGTGTGAAGTGGTTTACCCCTAATGCTTTATAAAACCCAGTCATTTGGTAAAGGATCTCGAGTTTATCTTCTGGGCCTCCCACCTCTCCCCTGCTCTCATTTCTTTTGTATATTCTGTCCCAAGAGGCTTTCTCTCTTGGGACTTCTCGACTTTTTCCCATTTGTGAGTTTTAATTCAAATCTTTAATAAAGAGGAACCTCTCTTTGGGAGAACCATTGAGTTAAGCCTGGTCTGGGTCTACCAGTTAGTTTGCCCCAGCTACTTCCACTTATTGTTTTTCTCTTTGGCTCTTTTTGGGTTGTCCTCAAGAAGAGGCACACTTTCCCTACCCTACACCAGGCAAATGGCACAGAGGCCTCACAATCACAGCAGAGTTTTAACCCCACTGATGGCAGGCCGTTCTTATTTGCACCACAAGCATGAGTCTGGTTAGTGGTAAGTATTATTAAACTCATCACTCATGGCTCATGTTTCCCCCTGCACCTGGTTGTTTCACATCAGAGTGGAGAGTTGCCCCATAAGCTCCCCATCCATTACAGTATGACCTAACCTATAAAATGAAATCAGTGGAGTCAAATTAGGGTGATCCAGTGTCACAGAAGACGGGGTTAACCCGCTGCCATGATTTACCTCTTGGGAAACAGGCACAAGGCAGGCAGGCATCCATAATAGTGCTCTCTTTATTAACAAAGCAAAACAGAAATAAACCTGGCTCAAGGGCCGCTACAGACATGAATATACATAAGGTTAGTGAGGCGATGGACCGATGCCCACGGTCCACAGAAACTGAACTAAATACACACAGACACAGACAGAAAACCAATCACCAAACACAATCCGTTAAACAGAACACAAGACACCTGGAAATGTGAAACAAGAAACAAAACATGAACAAAATATATCAAAATAAAAGCCCCAAAACCCAAACCAAAACAGTGGCCCCTACCGGCCACTAGCCGAGCCGTGACATCCAGGCTTCTTTGAACAGCCAAGGTCCAGGCTTCCTTGGCCAGCCAAGAGACAGCCATTGGATGGCTTGAGCAGGCCCTGCAGCAGATGATATCACAGCTGCAAGGGATTACAGCCAGCACCTCCCAGTCCTGGAGAAGGCTGAATGCAACCGGGGGCTGTGCAAGGGCCTCTTGCTACAATACTGCCTCACCTTTGAGCAGCTCTTTCAGTTCCCCAAAGTGAGGGCAAAAGTAGCTTTTATCATCTCCTTGTTGACAGGGCAAGCCATAGCTTGGGTGACCCCCACCTAGGAGAGCATATCCAATTTGTGCCCCTCCATGTCCCAGTTCACGGAGGCCATCCATCAGTGCTTTGTCCACCCCACCACTGTGTGTGCTGGTCCTGACCTCCAAGGGAGGAAGACTATGAAGTCAAGGTCTGCACACTAGCAGCAGAGAGTGAATGGACTCTGATTGTCATTCTCCCAAGGCCTTAGTGAGCAGCTCAGGGCCCCTTGATCCTCCAGCATCCCTTGAGCTGTCCCTCAGGCTGGACAATCAGGATAGCCCGTGGCTAAGCCTTCCACTTCAATGCCTTTCACCTTAAGTTCCACCCTGCACTGCTGAGCCCATGCAGCTAGGAAATGCATGGTTGTCCAGTCAGAAACATGAGGCTTGTATGACAGATAGGTGGTGGATCTACTGTGTCCATTTGATGCAGCAATGCTTTACCTGTCCTCAGCAGGTGGGAAAAGATTGGGCCTGTCATGGTGAACTAGGACATGTGACAGGCCATTTTGGGTGTTCCTCACCACCACTCTAGTTGTGAGCCCTAAACACGAGGAAAGAGTCAGGACATTCGTAGATTCAGGGCCAGCAGTTACTTTCATTAATGCTACCTTGGCAGCAGCCCTAAACCTGGCTATGGTGACCTTGGAGCTGCCTCTGCCCTTGTCGGCCATCAATGGCTTTGGACTTCATACAGCCCTCCACCTCACTGGCAGGGGCAGGGTTCGTTTTGTAAGGAAGTAGTATGGCGTCCTGTGCCTCTGTTTTGACTACCAGGGCTTGAACGAGAACACAGTCAAGGATTGTCCTCCGCTACTCCTCATGAGATACTGTGGCAGACTTCCATTTACACTAAGCTGGACCCATGCAGTGTCTATGAAGATGATCTGTGGAAAAATGGCATTTATTACACTGCTTGCGTATTATGAGTGTCTTGTGATGCCCTTCAAATTGATCAATGTCTCCGAAGTCTTCCAGCGCTTCCTAAACTAGGTCCTAGGTCCACTACATGGACAATATTTTGATTTACAGCCAGTGAGTAGACTGGGACATAGACAGGTCTTGCAGCACCTTTTAGAACACCACCTTTACCTTAAACTGGAGATGTCCATCTTTTATGGTCGGTCTGTCAACTTCCTGGGATTTGTGGTTTCAAAGGGCTGACTAAGCATGAACCTCACTAAGGTGCTGCCAGTGGTGGACTGGTCACACCCCACCTGGGCTTTGGGAACTACTTCTAGTGTTTCATGCAACATTTCATGAAGGTGGCAACACCACTCACAGTCCTGTCAACAAAATCACCAGGATGTTTCCAGCTGAATGCTAGAGGCCCAGAAGGCCTTTAATGAGCTGAAGCAGCCAATGTCCACTGCTTTTATCCTAGCTGCCTGACCCCAGCTCCACTTCATTGTTGAAGTGGATGTCTCAGACGTTGGACTGGTGCTCTCTCAGTGGGCTGCAAGAACAGGCAGGGTAGCAAATCTGGCTCTCAGCTAAAGCTTCTGCAGGCACCCTATTGTGCAGTTTGCCAGTATATGCCGTCAGGCATATCCTGTACAATCAATGCATCAGGGATGCTACTGAATATCTGGTTGGCAAGGAGAGCTAAGGCTGAAAAAAGAACTCATGGGTCCCAGCCTGCCACATTCTGGACACCGAACATCCTTAAGGCAAAACTGTGCAGCTGGCCTATGAACGTAAGGGCTGTTCCTGGTTGGGAGCCCTGTAAAGGGCCGGTCTACAGTAGAAGGCTTTTGATTGGGCTGCGAGTATAAAATGGAGACAGGCCATTGGTCCACAATTGGTTCACTAGGTGGTCCTGTGGGCGGGGCATCTCCAAAAAACATTTTTTATGCCATGATTAGTGTATTAAAATGCCATTGTTGCTTTAACCAATGCGGGAGGTTGTAACGTTTTAAATGAGCCCTCCCGCAAGTTTCTAGGAGGTTCCTAGGTCAGATATACTCTGAACAGTTACTGAGAAGTTATGTTTTTAATATGCTGAAAAAAGTCAAAATGCACACAGAAGACCGAATTCAGGATATTTGAAGACATTTGATGGGAATATTAATCCAGCAAATAAGAATTTCCAGGGGAAATTGTAAACTCCAAGATGGCCAAAATATAGGTGAAAGCTAACAAGAGGGCCTTGGCAACATGCTATGATGAATTGGCAGGCCTTAATGTTGAAAAGGTTGAGAACCATTGCTTTACGGTTCTCATGGAACCGTTTTTGTTGCATGGAAATATGCAACCAATTTTTTAATTCTGAAATTGTGGTCTTAGAAGATTTTTATTATTCTTCTTTGATCAAGGTTATGCATCATTTAGATTTTTTTAAATTTTAATTTCTTGGAGTGCCAAAATATAGATATGTGATTTTGTTTTTAAATGCATTTTTGCTAATGGATGCTTCTGTTCTCAAACTGAACTAACCTAAGAAAGGATATTTTTCTATTTTCAATTTAATATTAAGCTAATAACTGGATAGCTTAGTTATCAGGCAGGACAGAACTACACAGTGCAACATACAAAGCAGCAAACAAAAAGCGATAACAATACTAAGGAGAACGAATATAGTTTTGTGTCTGATAATGAATGATTGTCCTAAAAGCATTTATAAAAATAGCAGAATATTCCATCTCTGCTGGTAGAAGCTACTGGTCTATCTGGGCAATGGAGTGCTGGGGGTAGATGTGAAGTTTTCCATCATGTGAACACCAAAGAATAGAAAGGGGCCATTAATGTGAAGTGGAGAGCTTAATAAGGCTGTTTTCAAATTTGTTTTCAAAGAAGCCATTATTGCCCGTATTGGCTGTAGCTGCTTCACACAACCAATGTAGAAAATATATCATTTAAATTGTTTGCTGGATAATGCCTTTCCAAACATGGAGTCAATATGGATGCTTCATTTTTGTTATGTCACGAATGCTACATTATCCAAATAATTATTCCCTGCTACATCTCAACCACAATTGTCAGTCATTTTTAATCAATTTAAATTCACACCCTAGCTAGGTCCCCCTCCAACCACATGACACCACCAACACTGTAAGAGTGAAGGCTAGCACATGAAGCCAGCTGCTACTTCTTTTGGACTGCAGCTAACACAATGCCATTTCACAGCTCGGTGCGCTTGGAGGAGAGTGCTAACTGCCAATTGTGTTGTGTCAGCTAGCAGACATCCGTGATGGCTAGCGTCATGCTGAGTGATGGGGGAGAGGGGACTATCATGCCTGCCCAAAGAGTAATACCAGTAATGCTCTATTGTACGCCTGGAATGACTTTTGCATCACAGGGGATCAAACTTGGAATCTCCTGATGATACGCCCAACTCTAGATTTTATTCTGTATCATTTTGACTATTGGGCAATCCATCGATTTTCACACAATGTAAAGGGCTGTTTTGTTCAAAAGTGACAATATACTGCAGCATTTTCTCTCCAGTATTCCAATCCAAGTCTAAAATGTTCAAGGCTTTTTTCCTTATCCATGTAATCTGCCTAGCTTTTTGAACTGCAGAAGCTGTTCTTTTCACATTGTTATGAAGCAGTGTAATCTACACAAAGCTTTGGCAGCAAACAAAAGGAAAAGTACATTGTGCAGTGAGAAATGATCCCCATAGTCCACATTAAACTCCACAAATGTTGCATGATCTCTGTTGTAAAATATTTGTCGGCCCACAGGGATCCCGTTTTGATTGTGGAAACGATTCTCATATTTCTGCAGAGCACAGAGGCCAGCAGATTCTGATTAGGAGAAGCAGAGCCAGGGCTCCAGGGCCTGAGAGGGGAAGGATCTCTATGCTTGGCTAAGCAGCAGATTTATGAAAGGTCCATTCGCAGAGCTGTATGCAGGTGAGCAGGGACCGTTACAGTACCACTCCTCCATTATACAGCCATTAGAGTCTGTCTCACACCTAATGAAGTTCAGTATGCTGCGCTCATACCCAATCAGTGTTCCATATAAAACACCTACAGACAAACCGTGCCCTACAGAATATCATTACACACCTTCTCTTATTCCTTAACACACTCACTGTGTGCTTTCAGGGTTTGTGTAAAAGCATTCTGCTCTAAAGCCGGCTGAGGAAACAAGTTCAAGACTTCAGAGTTTGTGATTCCATGTATGTAGTAAATGTGGAAGTAAATGTAGTAAATCAGTGAAATAGACAATAAATATTCTATACTTCTACATTCATATGAAGTGTAAAATTCATTTAAGGTCATTCAGCAAAACTTTTTATATGGTAATTCTTTCTTTTAGATGGACATGTCTTTGTACAGCTCTTATTAAGCTGTAGCAGGCCAATATCTGCTAATTAACTGCCTGATTATATGGCAATAACAACTGCAATTTAATTTCTTTTCCAGGGCACTTTTATGTGTTTCATAGTCTTTTGCACAATCCATATCTGTAAAATGAGTCTGTATGGAATACAGTTTGAGATGTGTTCATTTTTTGATCTTTATCAATTCAATTCAATTCAATTCAATTTTATTTATATAGCACTTTTAACAATGGTCATTGTCACAAAGCAGCTTTACAAAATGAAAAATAAATGTGAAATAAATGTGTGTATGAATGTGTGTGAATGAAATGCCTCTAATGAGCAAGTCAAGAGTGACGGCAACATCAATACTGTCAGTAATCAAAAATGTCAGTAAAACACCAGTTGATTATTTTCAGTACTGCAGCAAATCTCCTTTCTAATTAAACATGAATTCTAGTCAGTATTGTAACTGACTGAATTTCATCCGATTGTCTCAACAAAGCAGATAAAGTACAGGTTTACTGACTTTTTGTGAAAGATGGTTATAACACACACACATAAAACTGCTTAAGTATTAATTAACAAAGTAGGAATGAGCAACATGTTCACTGGGCACTGCTGGCTTGGTAAAGCGTAATAAGCAATGGCATTGTAACATCCACAATGACATTTTTATCTAAATATGCATGAATATAACATTTTCAGAACCACACCATAAAAGTAAATGTTTGTGGCTATGGGATCTAGAACAATTCATAACTGATCTTTATATTTTTTGGAGGTTCCTTCAATTTTAAATTGAAAAACAGTAAATAAAAGCATCTATTGAAAAGTTTGTTTATGCTCCAAAGCACAATTTTGGCATTCATTTTAACACTGCATATACGTTTATCCATAGAATCATAAACTGCTAACTATGGGGTAAAACTGGAACATATTTTAGCTGCATCTGCAATTTAATTTCTTTTCATTGAATCATTTTAATGAAATTGGGATTGAGAGGCCATTTTATATTCCCTGCACACATAATGAGAGCAATGGGATTTGGAAAATGCAGAGATGATACCAATACGTGTCTCTGAACATCTATACACTGACAACATCTAACTGCTTATCGTTTGTTCTGAGTTTTAATTAAAGAAATCCTTTCACTATCCAATCAAGGCACAGTTAATTTACATCTGTTCATGTCCTTCAAGCTCGTGCATCCAGATGTGTGAGCAGATGTCCCGTCTCCAGCTGAATAATTAAAATGGTCAGTTTCTTCAAACAGACAACAAGCCCCTGGAAAAGTGTGTACTTTTTGAAGGACATAGGGAAATAGAGCACAGTATATACTCTGGGACTCTTCCAACAGGAATGGAAAAATCCCAGAATGGGATTTCACCACTGAGTGTGAACATTAGTTTTTGCCAACCTGATATATTGCCATTTGAGAATTTTACCAGTAGATGGCAGCAGTATTAAAAAAGGCTGCCCACATTCTCTCCACTTCAGCTTAGGGGTTTATGAGGGAAAAGTTTCTAATGCAAGACTTTTGAATTTTTCACTTTCTTCGGGTGAGAATAATGCAAGAATTCTCACTCATGACAAATACTTTAATCAATTATCTTAAAAAAAAAACAAAAAACAATACAACCTTAATAAATTGGAATAAATGCAATAATTAAATTAGAAAACAGATATCAGGAGTAGAGGTTTGTTTTTATATTAATATTGCCTCTAATATTGTTTCCCATTGCCATTCCCTAATCATCTGGCATTAAAAAGCTTTTGTGTTTTACATTTTTTATGTTTATTCTGGAAGGACATGCATAAAGACTAACTGGTCCTTTAAATCCTTGATATGTGTGTGTGTGTGTGTGTGTGTGTGTGTGTGTGTGTGTGTGTGTGTGTGTGTGTGTGTGTGTGTGTGTGT
>JBBPDE010000017.1:8729783-8747245 GCA_037974605.1 Nannopetersius ansorgii | reverse complement strand
TATACAAATACATATACATATATATACAAAACGTTGATACAGCAGTGCATTAGTGTGTATTTCTTAAGCATATTGTATAAAACACAATCACAATATTTTACTAAGAGTTCTCGGTCCACTGCACTGTATTTAAAAATTATACCACAAGTCATAGTTTATTGGTATCATGATACGGTTTACTTCTCTACAATGTCTAGTGTTGCTAAATGTCATTTTTGCCAGTTGAATATACTTCGTTTACAGGATCTGTGATGAGCGTCGCAGCTCCCTGACTCAATATGTATTGTAGCTTAATGTAAACTAGCTTTATGTTTGTTTATCTCACAAATCTTTTTTTTTTGTTTATCTCACAAATCTTTTCCTAGATGATCAAAGTGAATCTATTTATTCCTATGTGTAAGTTTGTTATATCTGGATATTAATTCCACTATTTTGCCCACAGGAGGACAGTTTTTGGTTCCTCTGTGTTTCTTCTTAGTTATGTTTGTCCTGTTACTGATTTCTACCAGACCTGATCATTAAGGGGTTGGATCCATAGTTTTGGGAAAACCTGTTTAAAATGTCCTTCATGAATATAACTGAACTGAACTGAGCTGAAGATACACTATATGTCCAAATAAAACCTGCTTATCCAACATTTATTCTGAAAGAAAAGTAATTAACATAAAGCTTGTTCACTTTTTGTTTCTGCAACTGTCTTTTCTCTTCTGAGAAGGTTTTACACTCAATATATAATCATTCCTGTCAGGGTTTGATTGCGTTTAGCCACACACGCATTTATAAGGGCAGGTATTGATGTTTAGAGGATTAATCCTGGATTACAAACACCGCTCCAGCACATGAACAAGAGTCCATCACTCCAGCACATCAACAAGGGCCCATCGCCCCAGAGACCACAGTCTCACTTTTTCAAAGCCCTTTGCTGAGGGATTCAGGGCCCTTTTACCATCACTTGTCTTTTCTGCATATCATTCAACTGGCAGAGCTTATAAAAACTGTCTGTGTGCACTGAATGCATGCTTGAGTGGGTTTGCCTGTGTGCATGCTCTGTTATGGACTGGTGACCTGTCCAGGGTGCTTCTGTACCTTCTGTGTCCTGGAACAGGGTCCAGCACCCCCTGCAACCCTGGTTAGGATAAGTGGCTTAGATAATGGGTGAATGGATGTTCCCAGTATGTCAGAGGGGATCCCAAGACTGCTAAGCACCACTGAGATACCTTTGACCAAGGTACTGTCCCCACACACCACTCCCCAGAGGAAGAATTTTGTGCTGTTCACATTGTGTGCTGTGGTGTATTCACAAATGACAGAATGGTCGCTTTACACTTTACACTTTACACTTTACACTTTACACTTCACTGCATGCAGTGGTTAGAATCTACCAAAAATGAAACAGAGAGGGACAACTAGCGAAACAGCAAAAGTGTCATGAGTGCTCAAGGCTCACTGATGCGAGTGGGGACCAAAGACCAGCCTGTGTGATCTGAAGCCACGAAAGAGTCGCTGTAGCACAAATTGAGGAAAACATGTTAATGCTGATTACAGTAGAAAGAGGTCAGGACACACAGTGAATAGCAGCCTGCTTCCTACTCAACACTGTTCAGAATGTCTGTGCTGACTAATGACCACAACTGAAAGCACCTACAATGAGCACAATGGTAGCTATGGAAGAAGCAATGGCCTAATCTCGTGAATCCTTATTTCTTTAATATCATGTGGACCATGTTTCACCACTGAAAGAAGGCAAGCTGTAGGAGGCACTGTGATGCTCTAGACAATGTTCTACTTGGAAACCTTGTATCCTATCATTCTCATGAATGTCACTTTGACAAGCAGCACCTACGTAAACATTATTTCAGACCAAGTACACCACTTAATGGCAAAAGTCCTTTGTAAGCCAGACTGTAATCATTTTTCAGGAATGGTTTGAGGAACTAAGAGTTCAGGTGTTGAATTGGCCTCCAAATTCCCCAGATCCAATCCAATTGGATAAAAGCAGTCCATGAAGGTCCAACCTCACAACCTGCATGTCTTAAAGGATCTGCTGCTATCATCTTGATGCCACAAATCATAGCACACCTTGCGGAGTCAGTGCCTCAATGGTCCGGCACAGTTTCGGTAACTTGAGGTGGTTTTAATGCTCTATCTGATTAGTGTATTTTAAAGCACAAGTTTGTCTTTCTGTTTACTATTTTTTTGCAGTAAATATGTTGTTGCGCTTTCTTTCATGTGGAGATGATTTATCACGTTTTAATGCACTCACTTTTTTGAGTGCCAGTGGCTTCAGTATCTTCTCTCACACTAATTGATACTGCACACACTGAACAAACTCTGCAAGTTGAATTCTCTTTGGAATCCTACTTAGAATGGGCTAATCATATGGGCTGTGAGTTCTATGGTCATAAGGAAAACACACTATAGATTATGAATAATTGATCTGTTTTTCCATTTTACTTAGATTGTGGCCATTACATTTGTAACTGAATGAACTGAATTTAGAATAAATTTGCGTCTCTTGGTCTTCTTCAATGTGTCGGCAGGGAGATCATGTGGCCCGTTTCCGCACTGACCGCTTCTCTGTTTCTTGCTTCGTGACATAAAGAATAATTAAGACTCTTGTTGGAGAGTGTGCATCTACACCAGGGTGTCCAGTGAGCAGGGTGGCTTTCCTGCAGGACAGCTTGCACAACACACACACACGCACACACACACACACACACAGACTCTCCCACACACACACACACACACACACACACACACACACACACACACACACACACACACACACACAAACAGCCTCTGTTATACAGCAGCTATTAGGGAGGGCGCAGGCATGATGCCATGCACAAGCCATTTGGAATCCTAGTCCTGTGTGCAGTCCATTCCAGGCGGGGTGGTTTAGGGGGTACAGCACAGGGGTGCAGGTAGGGGAGAGCTGTGGGCTATTTATATACCCGCGGCACCGCCATCTCAGCGCGTGCGCGCTCACCAACACTAAAACAAAACGATCTCGATCACTCTCTCCCCCTTCTCCCTCTCTCCCTTGCGCGCGTTCTCGTGCTACGGCTTGTTCCTTAAAATAGCTGGCTGAGTCGTGATCGACTCGCCCTCGAAAGCCTTGTGTTGAAGCAAAAAAAGAGAAAAGATAAAAAAATCAGACTGGATTATACGCTGATACTGTCAAGACCTAGCATCTCTCTCTCTTTCTCTGTCTCTCTCTCTCTCTCTCTCTCTCTCTGTTTCTCTCTCTCTTTCCATCTTTCTCATCTTTCTGTTGTCTCTCTTTTTCTACCCATCCCTTCTCTCTTTTCCCTTGTCCCTTCTCGCTTCTCTATCTCTCTCGCTCTTTCACCCCTTCGCTCTCTCTCTCTCTCGCTCGCTCGCTCACTCGCTCTCTCTCTGAATTAATGCGTCGCTATTTTTAGAACGCCAGCGTTTCCAGGGGAAACCTGATGACGCAATGACGTCAATGCAGGTCAATAGCCGAGTGGAGGAATCGAGCGTCCGCTCAGGCAGCGCGCGGAGCGGAGGAGCGCGCGGGGAAAAAACCCACGGACGGAGACCCGGCGGACCACCGCGTTCAAAACGGGCAACTTAACGGAGATCCCTCCTGCCTGTCTGTGAGTGAAGAAGGCTTGTAGTAAGTGACGACCGAGGTGGTGCGCGCGATGGAGGGAGGTGATGGGGGTCTGGACGGGCGGAGGGCTTCTCTCTCTCTCTCTCTCTCTCTCTCTCTCTCTCTCTCTCTCTCTCTCTCTCTCTCTCTCTCTCTCTCTCTCTCTCTCAGTTTCCAAAATATATACATATGTTGCTGCTTCTCTCTATCCCTGGGGCGTGCGGTGGGGCTCGAGCCGCTGGTCTATATTTGTGTGCGAGGATTGTTTCTTTTTTCACCATCCCTCAGTGTGCACGCACCAAAGGTAAAAAAAACGCACCCGGACCCTCACCGTGTGGCTTTTACGCAGAGCATGGCTGAGTATGGACGCAGTGCAGTGCAGCACTTTAGCACTAATGTCACAGGGCAGGAGGAGGGCAGAGCGCACGGGCAGCTTGTTGGTGTGTGTGTGTGTGTGTGTGTGTGTGTGTGTGTGTGAGAGAGAGAGAGAGAAAGAGGGAGCGCTTGATTGTTTCACAGCAGACCGTGTGGACGCACGTGATGGGCATGATGAATGCAGCCGTGCAGAATAACTGAAAGAGCTCAGTCCCAGGAGTGGGGTGGGGGGTGGGAGGGGGGGGGGGCGAACTTGGTGTCGTACGTGTGTCTCCGATATGGGCGGCATTTTAAGATGCAAACATGACACATTTCATTGGATTTCTC
This sequence comes from Nannopetersius ansorgii, assembly GCA_037974605.1. Taxonomy (NCBI): domain Eukaryota; kingdom Metazoa; phylum Chordata; class Actinopteri; order Characiformes; family Alestidae; genus Nannopetersius; species Nannopetersius ansorgii. The sequence continues at coordinate 8,742,927 of JBBPDE010000017.1, read as the reverse complement.
TTCAGCTGTGAGCTGAATATGGTGCACTTTTTACCCTTTCCTGTCACACCCTTTCTTGTCTCACCATGTATTCTCTTTGCACATATATGGTGGGCAATGCTTAATTCACTCTCCAGAAAGCTCCAATCCTGATTTTATTTTTACATGTTTCAAGATGCACGACAAATGTGCGCGCGCGCGTATGTGTGTCGTGAGAACAGATTGTGCCACTGTCCATGCACTTGAATGTTGTGCATGGACTTGAATGTTGTGCACGCTTTTCCATCCTCACATTTGCATATCTTTGAATTATGTGCAGCAGTGGTGTGATAACGTTTCTTTTTTGCAGGTTTGGTTCCCACATGCACGCGCGTTTTTCTCTGAAGCCCCCACTTCCCACCCACCCCCTTCCACTCAGAGGTATAGGGCGTTACCGAGGCGCTCGGGTTCAGAACCACGGACAGCGGCCATAGTGCACTCCGGACACGCGCGCGCACAAGCACGTGTAGATACATCCTCATCCCCACCCCCACCAACAGACACAGACGCAATCACAGACACAAATGCAAATAAATAATCAAATAAATAAATAATTTTTTAAAGAAAAGCATATCCACAAACTCCTAATGGCTACTGATAACAGATATATAACTGGACAAGGACTTTTACCTAGGTTTGAAATTCAGCCCTGTTCTAAATCTAAAATTATTATTATAGAGTGAATAGTTTAGTCTAAGACTAGGCCTAATCTATGTCTGGGAACCTATCCAGATATGCAGTATCAAGACTACGTCTCCTCCTTTATTTATCAAGGAACCTTGTGTCCATCTTCCGAGTGCAAGAATCTTACTGTGCACCTGTTAGAGTGAGCTACTACCTGTGAGAGTGTCCCACTGTGCTGTAAAGATGTCTTTAAGGACTACATGTGGGAAAAAATCATTTGGCCATTTTTTCATCCCTGATGAATACACCCTTTTATTAGAATACATTAAAGCAAATGCAAAAAGAATCAACATTCAGGTAAAGAGTGATATTTTTCATCAACATACTTCAGATTCCTATTTTTACAGTGTAAACTCCTTACACATTGTTTCTTTTCACACGCTTCACAATTACACTGTACCAGTCTTAGTGAAACTAATAGTCATGATTTACAATCAGTGAACATAAAATTACTTCAAAATCAAAATGGTGCAGCAGGGTTACTGCACTTCCTAAATAGTTCTTGGCTTGGTTCTGTGGACAAAAATGAACTGATATAGAACCTTTCCATTTTTAAGTTCTGTAATCTTTTAAAAGCTTCTCCTCTGTCATTTACAGCAAATTCAAAGCCACTAAATCCATGACAGTTTTTTTGGGGAGTCAATTGTTCTTTTGTAGCAACCCTGTTTGGCATTTTAATTTTGGTAAGAGTGTATTTAAGTTATGTTTTATTCTAAGATCCAAAATCACGTATTTACACTTGCATTTACATTTACAGCATTTGCCAGACACTCATCCAGAATAATGTACTTGGGTGCTTTTCAGTCTACAAATGCTTGTTTAACACCAATGAACATAAACCATAATCAGTAGATCGCAATTACATTCTACTCGGTTTACATGATCAAATAGTTTTATTGTATTATTTTGCTTTTTATTCAGGGAACAAACTTTTTAGTTTACTCCAATCAGAAACTGTTAGACTATGGTGTCATTGTACTGTAAATATCATTAGGAAAGTATATCTACCTATCTACCCTATCCCTAGTGTAAACCCAGGTATATATATTTATTGGTCCATATATTTATTGGTCCACCATTGAAGCCCACCATCCTTATATAGTCGGAAAATGCAAGTACATCTTATACTTTACACACGTTTATGCATTTTATGGTGAATTCCTGTCCTACACATGCAGCAGGCACTGAGCACATTTAAACTAGTACATAATTTTGTCCTTTTTCATATTACAAATGTTAATTAAACTTAAAGGTTTAGGATCAAGACTGAAAATTACTATTTATTAGTCACTCTCACGTGTGGCTCAATCTGTATAGTCAGGGTTGACATAAGTGGTACGCAAGTACACATGCACGGGATAAACCGTAAAATACACAGCAGATGATGACATGTATAGTGAGGTTCAGGGGTGCTGGAGGCATTTTTAATTAAATTTAATTTATTAACCCTTATAGTCACGTGTGAACACAGCACAGCACAATGTGAAATTCTTTCTCTGTGTTTAATCCATTCACCAAGTGAAGCAGTGGGCTGCCACCAATGAGGGGTGCCCGGGGAGTAGTGTGGGGAGACGATATCTTGCTCAAGGGTTTCTCAGTGGTCACATAACAGCTGGGATATGAAACCACAACCTTCTGATTGCAGGGCCAACACCCTAACCACTAGGCCGTACAGCTGCCCTAATGTTGCAATATATAATTTTTCATGCATTTTAGTGCTAAACTATTAAGAAAAAAAAATTACTAATTTTGTACCATAAATGTTAACTTAAATTCAGCTAAATTTCCATATAAAATAGAACTGTATACATTTTTTTAGTATTGTTGAGAGAACACAAAGCAACCGTATATTGACTGCTGCCCTGTGACGCATCTCTGGCAGATACAGTCCAACATTCCTGAGTGTTCGCATGATTTTTGTTTTGTTCTCCTTAAAACCCTGTATTTTTATTACAGTATTTCCATGCTTATACCAAAAGAAATGCACATACCAAAGAAAACATACATGCATGAATTACAGTACAGTCTATACAGGCGTAACATTGGCATTTACATACTAGCACTGTGGGAGACACTACACTGTACACTGTGGGAGTTCAATACACTGTACAGTATGAATACAGGTTTAAAACATTGAGACATGAACTCCACAAGGCTCTGAGGCTGTGCTGTGGTATCTGGGGCAAAGACTTTAGCAAGTCCCATAAGTTGTGAGGTAGGGCCTCCTCTGACCAGACTAATTTGTTGAACACATCACACAGATGCTTGATTAGAAAGAGATCTGGAGTGTCTGGAAGCCAAACCTATGAAAAATGTTTGCATTGTGGCAGGTTTATGAAAGAGCCTGCCATTAGGAAATATTGTTGCCTCGAAGGTGTAGTTGATCTGAAACAGTGTTTAGGTAGGTGGTACATGTGAAAGTAACATTCAGACTCCAGGCTTCCCAGCAGAACAATGCCCAGAGCATCACACTGCCCCTGCCAACTTGTCTTCTTTCCATAGAGCATCCTGGTGGCATCTGTTTTCCAGATAAGCAACACATGGGCACCCAGCCATCTAAATGCTGTAAAAGGAAAATGATCAGACCACTGCACTTCCTTCCATTGCTTCAGTTCTGATGCTCACATGCCCACTGTAGACACTTTCAGTGGTGCGCTGGAGTCAGCATGGACACTCTGATTAGTCTGTGGTGATGTCACCACGCACTGTGTTATGACACCTTTACCATGGTCAGCCTTAACGTTTTCAGCAATTCGTGCTACAGTAGTTTTGCTGTATGACTGGAGCACATGGACTAGTCTTTGCTCCAATTGTGCATGAGAGAGCTTTGTGTGTCCATGATCCTGTCACAATTTCACTGGTTGTCCTTTGCTGAATAAGCCATTTGGTAGGTATTACTATGACATGCTGGAAACACCCTACAAAACCTGTTATTTTGAAGATGTCATCTAGCCTTCACAATCTGGTCCCCAGAACCTTACACTTGCTCATTTTTCCTGCTTCCAACACTTCAACTTCGAGAACAGACGGGTCGCTTACTGCATAATACACCCTAGTTGTAATTAAATAATTAACATGATTCACTTTCCCTGTCCCTCAGTGGTTTTAATGTTGTGTATAAAAACATAGAATAATAATTATTTGCAAGGTTAATTACTTAAAATCATAATAATATTAAATATAAAATACAATAAAGTAATTTCGCTTTCATCTGTGTTAACATTTGTCAAGATTGCTGTAAACAGGTTTTTCTACTGGATGTAACTAAGATAGACATGGAATCTTAATGATTTGCATGGGTTCAGTAATATACGTTTATCTGTGTTTCTGATGTAGATTGGTGTGATCTATAATAACTTCAGTAAGAAGAAAAGAATGCTTTTTTTGCCCAGAATGAAACTGTTACAAAATGCAACCATTTTGTATGTATTCCAATAAACCAGTATGAATATAAACCTGACAATAATAATTGTAATGATAATAGCTATAATATATAGTTATTGATATTCAGCTCTATCATTAATGGCATCCTTGGTAAGGATAGGTTAAAAAGGCCATTAAAATTATATCAATCTCACACTGAAATTATCAGGGAAAAAACTGATATTTAAAGTAAAGACAATTAAAGTAAATAAAACTAAAAACTCATGAAATATTGTTTTTAACAAAACGTGTGTTTCATAAATATTTGCACCCTGCATTTAATACTTTGTGTAAACTTTATTTGCCAGTATAATGGCAGCCGGTCTTCTTACTCGATAAATTCCAGAAAACTGAGCAAAATGTAAAAAAGCAATGAAATATGAACGAGAGCATGCTAATATTGTGTCCTTAAGAACTTTCAGGGCTGTCAGTGACTGTAACATGTGATTTTGTTGATTAATTTTTGTTTTCTTATTCTGAATATGTTTAAAGCTTGGATTTAATTTTCAGTGTGAAATTGAGCTAATTATCCACAAAGTACTTTTATTCTTAATTTTATTCAACTTTATCAATTTGGATAGTAATTATGAAACTGACTGTATATTTTAGTGAGCTCTTGCTTCCCTACAGACAACATATTCATTTTAGGCCTCCACCACCATTTCGAATCTGTTCAAAATGAAATTCCCAGCATTTTCCTTTTAATATTCCCACATATAATGGGGAGGGTTTCTGACCTAGCTGAATGTTTTCACTCTATGATGGATGGTGGTTGTTGGAGGAGGTGGAAAAACTTGACATTATTGGTTTTCAGTGGTGCAATCAAAACTCAGCAGATGTCTCAGAATCAGATTAGATTGTGCTTTGAATATGGGAAAACAAGAATTAAGTCTTTTATAATAATGTAATATAATGAATAGCAATTAACACGACTAATAACATAATCCAGTCAAACGCTTTGAATTCAGTTTGACTGCAAGACTATGTTATTTGTTCATATGGACAAAATATAACCCCACACAGTTACCAAAAAACCTGTTTTGATGTAATATACTGTATGTGTAAATTATGTACACGTTCAAATCAAGCAAATTCAATGCATCACTTTTGAGTGTGTGATATTTTATGCCAAGGCCTAATAACTTTCCTTTAACTTTTGTCTAATGAAGTGTTAATGATCTAGTTTTCAAGGAGCAAGTGGCATCAGACCATAGACAAATACGAGTATTGGCAGAAGCATTGACTCACGCAGAAAATGGCCCATACTTCCATTTCACTAACCCCTTTGGCGTATCTATAGGATCGAACTCAAGTCTCATTTAGCCTGAATGGCATGTGTATTTGAATACATTTAAAACATCTGGAGGAAAATGTAGTTACAATAATAAAAAATCAATATCTTCAATGACAATTGAAATGTAACATAAGGATAATAATAATAATATTTATGCACACTGAAATTCATAGTAGTTTAACATTAGGTCATGAAGTTTGAATGCTGTTACTATGTACATCGTGAATCCGAATCCATAGATTTGGACATGAGATTAGTCATTTTAATCACAGATTAAAGATTGCTTGCATTTAAATACAAAATAAATGTGCTTGCATTTAGAAGAGGCCAATCTATGATGAAGTGAATTATTTATTGACAGGACAACCATGCTGTGAAATAAATAAATTGATATTTTAACCTAAAAATATTAGTAACCAGGCTGATATAAAAATCTTGAGTTCACTGAACTTCAAAAAATAACAGATACACACCATTATTTTCACAGTGCAATAGTTAATGTGCATGCAAAAGGCTTTCCCGTTATTGGCTCATTATCCCAACACCTAAACGAATTAGGATGTGTATGTATATAATGATTAAACTTATCACATGCAAATGCTATGTATATAAACGCTGCCACTTGTTGCCACATTGCTGAAGCTGATTAATGGTTTTCAAGTGTGTTGATTAACCGCGTTAGTCACTGCTCATTTCAGTCCCATATGAGATTCAGTGTGTGAATTGGTGCTTGTTTGTTCATAACTCTGATAAGTTTAATATTAGTGGTGGGCCGTTATTATCTTTAACGTTAATGTGAGACTCTTATCGCGCGATAAAAGAAATATCACCGTTAATCTATTCACAAAGTTGGGTTAGTTGGCTGGGTCTATACTACGCAAGCAATGATGACTTTCACCTTGATATTTTAGCACGGATTTAATCTCTCTCTCTCTCTCTCTGTCTGTCTGTCTGTCTGTCTCTCTCTCTCTCTCTCTCTCTTTCTTTCTCTCGTTCGTGACTTTTCCAGATCGCGCCCGTTTTAAACCTGTCTCGCTCTCTCTGTTTCTCTCTCTGTTGCTCTCTCTTTCTCACTCTTTCACTCTCTCTCGCGCGCGCTCTCCCTGTGTCTCTCTCTCTTGCGCGCGCATGCGCGCGCTCTCTCTGTGCCTCTCTCGCGCGCGCGGCCTCTCGCTCTGTCTCTCTCTCTCTCGTTCGTGTCTCTCTCACTCTCTGTCTCTGTATCTCTCTCTCTCTGTGTGTGTCTCTCTCTCTCTCCCTTTCTCTCTTTTACTCTCTCTCTCTCTCTCTGTCTCTCTTACTCTCTCTGTTTCTCTCGTTCCTGACTTTTCCGTATGTAAACCTCGTGTTTATATTTACATTTTCTTTAAGGGTAATGTATTAAACTGAGTTCAAAATGAAATTAGGGTGATCTGGGAGAACATTTGGAGGCATATTTATGGTTTACACTACAAAAATAGGCATTGGGATCTTTTTTTTTTGGTGGGGGGGGGATTCAGACCTTCATCAGAATTCAAATGAGCCATTTTAATCTAGATTAATCTAGATTAATTCTAAGATTATAATGAGATTAATCTAGATTTAAAAAATAATCTATGCCCACCTATATTTAATATTTTTAATCATTAGCACTTTGTTTCAAAGCATCTCGTTTTCTTGGCTTGATGGTTTTAAACATTAATACAGCCCTCTCCTAAACACCTGTCTGTCATCATTTAATGTGAATTAATGTGATGTGAAAGGCCTTCCTCTTAATGTTTTCATTACTTTGAATAAAATTAATTTCCCTTTTCCATTCTTTTGCCAAACATTATGTTCTGCGCTCAAAATGCTACAAATATCACATTCAATCTCACACTATTCACAGAAGTATATTTAGCTCAGAAAAACAAAAACACTATCAAGACACATTATTTTCATCAAAATCACTTGTCATAATTATGGGTACCCCTGCTCTTAATACTTTGTGTAGCCTTCATTTGCTAAAATGACAGTAATGGAGAATCTCAGTACAGAATTTCTCCAAATCCTCCAGGGCCTTGGGTCCTGTTTGTTGGACTCTCTTCTACAGCTCAGGTTTTCAAAAGGGTATAAGTGTCAAAGCTTAATTTGGTGATCACTGGACCATTTTGGTGTAGATTTAAATGGATCGCTGTCTTGTTGGAACTGACTGTAAGCTTGCTTTGTGTTTTTCAGATCTGCTGTAGGCCACCAAAGGACCCTGTTCATCCTCCTGCCACTCATGTGCCCTTCACGTCTCTTTTTGCGGTCTGGGCTTGCTGTTCCATAACGCAGTAGCCAGGAAGCCCTTACCCCAAAAAGTATTTGTGGGGGGTCCAGACAACACACACAGTGTCAGACTAAAACACACAACCTTCATATCTGTCATTATTTATGTGCTTTTAAGGTCCAAGTTCTGCTCATTTGTTGAGTTTAGATGTGTGTAATGTTTGAGTGCTGACATCACTAGTGGATGAAATTAGCGGGGTCTGGCTGGAAGTTTCAGAAAGAAGATGAGAGTTTTCCAGTTTAATACGTAAAGTTACTGAAAATCAACAAAGAAATGCTCATTCAAATTTAAAACATTTTTAAAATGTGACAGTGTAAAATAATTACTTTCACTGTAATGTTTTAAATGTATATATTTTTTTTATTTATTATTTTACAATAGACATTTGGCTGCCTAACAAAGCAACTAAGTGCAGCAGTGCAGCCTTGGTCAGCAGGTTAAGTGTGTAGCCTGAGTCTATTGGTAACAGGATCCTGAAATCAGCGGTCCATTGGTTAACAGACCAATCACCAACCAGGAATTTCCATCAGTCCTGGCTGGGATTTTAGAGGGTGACCCTCAGGTTGCTGGCTGCTTCAGTTGCTGCTAGGCTGTCTGCCAGTTTAATGATTTCCAGTTTTAGTCCATCTATGCTTCCTGTATGTCTCAGGTATCATTTTATGGCTGCAGCTGTGCACCTTTGCATGGATTTACAACCAGGTAAAGAAGCAGGCTCTGTCACAGAACAGCCACTAGATGGAGTGCCTCTCCTTCAGTGCTGAATGATTTCTTTTTTATTTATTTACTTGGACTATCCCTGTGTTCATTTTAATCTGTCTTTTATTAAAGTCACCATTTCTATTCTCTTTTTCTGCCATATGAAAAAAATGGCAACAGGTTGTAATGTCTAACATTTGTTTGGCTACTAAATTGCATTCCAATCACATAGACTAGCGTAAGGAAATAACTGACACTGACAGATAAAAGCCAATGTTACGAGTTTGTGGTCAGTTTTGGGTTTAAGATCAATTCAGGTTCAAGATTGAGTCAGCAATTTTGAATTACACATTTTGAAATGAGCAGATGACAACTCAAAGCACACTTAAGCCAAGTAAGCAAGCAAGCATGGGTAACATATTGAACGGCTGAACGCTGTATTAGTATTTCTTAAATGCTGTGATTCAAGATAGATGCAAAATGGGAAATTCTAAGCTAATTAAAAATGCAAAATGATGCAATATTAAAGAACATCAAGGGTCAAAATATCAAGGGTCAGAAGTCCAAATCTGTTAAATGGCATTGAATTTCAGAGCAATCAGTTCTGAACTGAGCCAGGCCTGTCCTGGCAGTAAAAATAGTAACTGTTTCTTTGATTGGCAATCCTTCAGTTTTGTTTGGAGCTTTGTTTATCCTCTTTCACAATCTGCCCAATCTGTTGCATTGTCTCAGAAACTCCAGAATGTGCCTGCACTGCGATGTTTATAACACACAGATATGGTTTTAATTAACATTATTAACCAACATTGATTTCAGTGGATTTCGTCATCTGGTAAGTCCTTTTGTATAAATCACAAAGCGAAGCAACTATAAAAACGTTTGCCACCATGTGAGAAGATGGCCATATGTCTTCAATTTGTTCTTTTCTAAAATATCACAAGACTCCTATTCTTAGATTTTTTGTAAGACCTTCCTGTAATTCAGCCATTTTAAGGTGAAAAAACATTGATCCCTTTACTGTAACTTACAACTGACCATGTGTTTAACGTTTTCTGCTGAAGCCCTACATGAGTGTGCACACACACACGTACACGTGCACACAATGGAAATAATAAAATACACATTGGCATTCCTCTTGGAAAAAGAGAATTATGTAGAGTTCCTCCATGACACTTGCTGAAGTGAACACGGCTATTCTAAATTCAAGAACATAAATATTCAGAAGGAACATAATGGTTAGGCATTATTCATTTCCTATGTGAAAGTAAGTTAACACTATTCTGGAAATAATAAAACACAATTTGGCACATTTGTTAGGACTTTATAAGTCCTCCTTTGAAATTGGGGTTTCCTGGATCCTTGCAGAACATTTCCTGGTTCCTTGCAGAACATTTACCCATATATGCACAGGCCTTTTCAATGTTAGACAATAACAGCAAGACAAGCAAGAAAGTTAACTACATTTCCTAATACTGTGGAAGGGTTGTTCTATACAGCATATAGATTTCATTTAGTATCATTTCCAAGGTAAAAATAAGTTAACACCATTCTGGAAATAATGAAGCATAATTTGGCACATTTGACAGTCTTTCAGTAAGTCCTCATTTGAAAGCATAGCCTTCTGATATAACTTTCCCTGCAGAGCAATTGGGTTTAAGATTTCATTACAGATTTTAAACACCTTAAATGTTTGTTTCTTCTTTAAGAAGTTCGAGGTTGATTTTGATGGATGTTTTGGCACCCTTGTGCCAGTCAAATCTGCCTGACCTTGATGGTGATGTGTGTGTGAGTGCGTGTGCGTGTGCGTGTGTGTGTGTGTGTGTGTGTGTGTGTGTGTGTGTGTGTTGGGTGGGGGTTGCTTTGCACAGATAACCAGTCTACATTCAGTTTATTTTCCCCAGAGATATTCAGTTGTTCTCTGATCTTGCACTGGCCTCTATTTACCTTCACATGTCTTAATGACATTTCAGACAGAATCTCTTGCTTTAAAAGAGTCAGTTAACTTCAGTTTCAGATCATCAGTGAGCTGCTTAGATGTAAGTACAGCACCATAAGAGGTTTAAAGGACCAAATAATTTATTATAATCTGGAACTGTCTATGAATTAAAAAGTCAATAAAGCTCTGAGAAGAATAACAGTACTAGACACTAATAGGTTAACAGAAAAATAACAGCAAGCATTTTTACACCCATTAGCACTACATTACACCTTTTTAATTCAGCAAACAAATTGTAAATATTGTTACATACTGCCGTTTAGAAAATCAACAAAGGGGGGCACTAGCGAGCATCACATGGAGTAGATGCGTTTGCACGTGTCCCTCCGTGCCAAATCCAAAAATTAAACAAGAGACAGTTTGTTTTTTTTTTACTAGTTTTGTAAATTTGCTGACAACGTTAAGACTCAATTCTTCGTTTTTAAAGAAATGGCAGCCGCAAACCACCAAGGCTAGTCAGCTAACACTGACAGCGGTTAGCAAAGCTAACGAAGATTCTCCCACGAGAGCGTCTTCCCAAGAGGAGCCAGATATTATGCCACTAATATGGGAGAAGTTAACAAGCGGCTCTTTCAATAGCCGATTCGAACGATGCGGTAGAACAGACTGCTCAGACGCTACACAGCACACAGAACGAACTTTTGGAGAAAGTCGGGTCAGTGCAAGGGCAAATATACACGCTCAGTTCCTAACTGTAACCAGGAGGGTCGGTCAAGCTGCAATAACATAAAAATGATCGGTATCCCGTAGCAAGACGAAGGGGGGAACCAACGGCATTCGTTGAAAAACTGATACTCCAACTCCTAGGAGAAACCAATTTCGAGTCACCGCTAATTATTGACCGGGCACACCGATCCTTGAGGCTGCGGCCTCCAGAGGGAACCAGCCCCCGCCCCATCGTAACTCGGATTCATTTCTACCGGAGAAAAGGAGCGCGTTTTCGCAGTGGAATATAAAGGCCACGAAGTGCTTATTTTTCCGGACTAAACACCAGAGGTGATGCGATAACCGCGAGCATTCAACGAGGTCCTTCACATTCTGTGAGAATCCAAGATCGAGCGCGGCCTCATCTTCCCAGCCAAGTTGAAAGCTTGACACGGTAGACAGGCCAAAAAGCTACGGAAGCGACTACATTCATGAACACTGAACTGAAAAAGCCATCAAACATCTCAATAATTTTCAGGTTTAATATGTTTGCTTTTTATGTTCTGATTTATTGTTGGCTTTAAAGTATTTTCTAGAAATAACCAGATGTGGTATTATTTTCTTTTTAATGTTATGAGCTCTCAAACGACTTTAATATATGCATATACTTGAATTGGATTGACAACGAAATTTAGTATAGAGTGTTTTATAGCTAGTCATGGTTAGTAGACTTGGTCCTCTATTGTGTGCTTGGCTTAGTCTTTACAGGTCTCTTTGTACCAAATTAATGTGTCTTGGGATATCTTACTATGTTTTTCTATACACGTGTGTGTGTTATATCGTATTTTTCTTTTTGTGTATGGCTTTGGGGGAAGCCACCAAGTTATTGTATTCATGTAGCCCATGCTAATATCTAAGAATGACACACACAGCAGTGTTATTATTAATTAGTTTTTTGTTTCTGGGAATGTGGTAGGTCTTGGTCATGTGGTAAAGAGGGGGTTTGGGTGTTTGCTCACTTTAAATCACTGAAGGTGAATATCATCTTTCTTCAGAAAACTCATATTCGTACATCTGAGCAGCGTAGGCTTAGAGTGAACTCGATTTCTCAGGCCCTCCAAGCTCCTTTTACACATTAAGGTCAAGGTGTTTCTATGTTGTTCTTTAAGAATATTCAGTTCTGTCTCAAGTCTCTCACAAACCTCATTAAAACTAAGATTTTAAACCCCACTACACTCAAATATAATACTTGTGTATGACTGAAAATTTGTTTTTTAATTCAAAGATAATGGGGATGTTCTCGATTCCATTCTGTGGGAGACCTTTAAAGTTGTAAGGAAAGGTCATATTAGATCTAGTCTCTTGCAGTCTGCCTTTAACAAAGTTTTGATGATAAAACAGGAATATAACACTTTTCTTAGTTTTGGCATGGATGCTGCAAACCTCATCCCAGAGGGCAGCAGTCCATGATGGAGGAATGTGGGGTCCCTGAGGATGTTCGCTGGTCAAGCAGCGTTTCTGAGCCCCATTCTGGATAGAGGGGAGTGACAGTCTCGGAAGCAGATTATGATCATTTTTTAACCAAATTAAACATTTCAAAATTGGAATAAACTTTTTACACTCCATTTTCTGAGATTGAGCTAAGAGACGCCATTCCAGCATCATGCCAGCATTAATGGATGGTGTGTTCAAAAATTGGAAAGAGAAAGGTTTAAGCTGTATTGGTGATTTCTACATAGCGGGTAAATTTGCCTAATTTCTCAAGCTCCAATCTAAATATCATCTCCCCATATCACATTTCTATCGCTATCTACAGGTGAGTCACTATGTATGTCAGTATTCCACACTTTACTAATAAACAACAAGGTCATGTTTCCTATGGCTCTCTTCTCCTACAACCAGAGAGCAAAAACATCTCGGCTCCAGTTTGTCGGAAGACCAATCATTTAACGGAAGCTTGGCCATTTGGTATTGGGCATTTGGTAAGCTTGGTATTAATTTTTCTAATTGTGATTTATCGTAAGTAAGAAGCGAAATTTTTCTGAAACTGAGATAGATGTGCTTGTGGGTGAAGTGGAAAGCAGAAAACATATTTTGT
>JBBPDE010000017.1:8674290-8684559 GCA_037974605.1 Nannopetersius ansorgii | reverse complement strand
GGATTTCTTTAAAAAAAATGTCAAAGTCTCGTCTCGTCTCGTTCTCGTGAACCCAGTCTCGTGTCTCGTCTCGTCTCGTGGGAAAAGCGTCTCGTCACACCCCTACCATCTATATATATCTACATCTATATTTGTATTATCTACATTTATATCTATGGGGCAACTAGTGGCCTAGTGGTTAGGAAATTGCTCCTACAATTATAAGGTTGTGTGTTTGAATCCCAGGACTGCTAGTGGCACCATTGCTGGGTTGCGGTGCTGTGTTCCTGGCTGCTCACTGCTTCACTTGGTAAATTGGTTAAATGCAGAGGAAGAATTTTGTCTGTATATACATGTATATAGAAAAGATGACAAAGTTTTTTTTTGCTTTGATTTAGACTCGTGTTTTGTGACTTCAGTACAGTGGATTAGCTGGACACTGTCGGTTACACTTAAGGACAGTTAATAAGGCTTTGGGTCAGGAGCCTAAGATGAGTTGTCACTAAGAAGTCAATCTGGCTTTACTTTCTCCACTCTCACGTCCTTTCTTTGTGATGTGTGTGTCGTTGCATATGGAAAAGAACATTTCTGAGCTTATTGTTTTGACTCTGCACATGGTTCGAAATGACTGAATGTTTGTGAAGACAACAAAGGCTGGAAAAATGCCAAGTTCTGAACTGGGTGCAGCTTCACCTGGCTATCCCATGTAGCTGCTTAGGGGCTGGAGCTGCCGGCTACGGGCCAGGAGCAGACTGTGTGTGTGGTGGTGAAGTTGTTTAGAGACGAGCTCTAGTTCCTCCTGCCAGGATGTTCATGTTTAAGGTAAGAGGATGTTTGGGGAACGTTTCAGAGTCACACTCAGAAGAGAGGTGGAAATGTGTGATCGCGAGAGGAATGTGCTTTTCTCACTGTAAATGCTGGAAATGGTGTTACGCTTTTATACTTCACGTTTCACTCGTGAACCTGCATATTTATGAACGTATTTCCCATCAAAAATCTGGTGATATTCTTAAAAATGTCTAATATTTTACTTACAGTTTTACTTGAATTAATGAATTAAAGAGAAATACCTGCAATGGTTTTTAGTTACTAGTCTGTTCTTCTGTGCTTTGTCTTCAATATCAATCATTTGACCCTTTCCTTTTTCACATTATTGTTAAAAGCACACATTGAAAACCTTTTGTGCTAAAGGTGGTTTAAGCAGCTGAAGGATTTGTGTGCTAATTAGTGCTGACATCACAACAAGGGGTAAACATAAGTGGGACTTGGTAGAATTCTCCAGGCAGTGCATCTGTCAGGCTTTTAGCTTATTTAGCTTAGCAGGTTTGCTAATAAAAATGGCAAGAACGATAATCAATTTTATTTGTTATGTTGAGGCAACTTGCTTATTTATTAAAAACATTTCCAAAGCTAGCCCTCAGACAATGTATGTTAATATCACCACTGGTGAGACTCCTTTTTTGTTCATTTTTATATAGTTTATATAGTTTTTTCTTTGTTTCGCAGTGAACTGTCCAAAACTACTTGGACAAAATCTTCCTACTTAGACAGAATTTTTTCTTTCTTTTGTGACGTTTTGTTCCAGCATCAATACTATGGATGTAAGATATAATTCTAGTCAGAAAAAATGTTTTAGACATACACTGAGATTTTCAACATTTGCACGTAACTCACAATATTTGCTAAAATATGCTCAGTTGTGTTTGGTAAAAATGCATTTATAGTATGTTCACCATTTTAGTACTGTTATGAGCCATTTCTCATATTTTTATTCATCTCTACTGACCTATAAAAGCCGCCCTTATTTAACAACTTTCTGATGCGTAACAGGAATTTGTTTTTTTAATATTAATGATTAGTGAGTCTGGAGGGCGACTGTATAAAATATCATTTGTAATGGATTTTCATGTGGGTTTAGAAGTGCTGTCGATGCAGTTCCGACTGCTTATGAGTGGAATTTATAGGCTTAGTAGAGAGTGGCATCAGTGGGGTCATAGGTCATAATCAAGCAGACTAGTGCTTAGGGTCAAGGGGTCAGCGAGAAATCTATGTCGCAAGTGTGTACGTGCCTGCGCTTCAGTTTGACAGAGATCCTGAGGATCCCAAGTGGTCCATCACAGGCTTCCA
The DNA here is from genome assembly GCA_037974605.1 of Nannopetersius ansorgii. NCBI lineage: Eukaryota > Metazoa > Chordata > Actinopteri > Characiformes > Alestidae > Nannopetersius > Nannopetersius ansorgii. The sequence goes on along the minus strand of JBBPDE010000017.1, from coordinate 8,682,453 downwards.
GTCAATCATGTCATCTTGACAGTCATCTCTAAATGACTTTAGAGACTTTAGATGATCTATAGAGTTCAAGACCAGTTCAGGCCTGGGACACTCTGTTTCGAAGTGAGATTCATTTCTAAACATCAATTGTTTAAATTCATTCACTTATTCACTGAAATGCAAAGACTGTTGTAGTAATAGTTTGTCTTACCACATACACTTTGTGACATAAACACGCACCCACACACCTGGCTTTACCTCCATCTGTACAGGGGACCCAAAGCTAAAGAGTAATCCTCATGCTAACAACTATAATGACACCCTTTATAGGATTGGCCTACAGGGCATTCAGCCAGGTAGGAGTTAAAGGTATGTGTGTGTGTGTGTGTGTGTGGGGGGGGGGGTATGTTCACACGCACACCTGTTTGTGGGGGTATGAAACCTAGCATATGGGTTTGTTTATATTTACGTAGCTGGGACACTAACATGGTTACATAGACTGTTAGCGTTGTACTCAAATTTTAAAGTAACTTTACAGGAGAAGGAAGAAACTTCTCCAACTTCCAATTCAAGTAACCGGGACAAGTTGCTTGCATTTCATCATGAAATTTTGTCGCAGTGTAAATGACAGCTGGCATAATGATTTTTTTTAATAAATTTTGTTCCAACATTGGGTCACGTTTTGTTACATTATCTTACAGTTTAAAATGATTGCTGGTCTTTTACGTTTTTTCGCATTTCTAGGTATGTATGGACTAATAAAAACCACAAAATTCATTTTTTGCTATTTCATTACTTTTTCAAATAACAGATATTGTGTGTGTGTGTGTGTGTGTGTGTGTGTGTGTGTGTGTGTGTGTGTGTGTGTGTGTGTGTGTCTGTATTTATGTGTTGTGTAACATAGCATAATCTGCAGAACCTTAATCATCCCAGGGGGAGATTTTGAATATTGAAAGATCCCATGGAAAACAGTTAGGACAGTTTTCCACAGTTAGTGTGTTTTTTACATTATGCATAGTGGTGTTTTGGGAGCATTAAATATGAATGCATACATCCATATTTGTTCAGTGAACCAGACAAACTTTGTTCAGAGTTTTCAGTGTGTAAACACACACACAGGTGTGGATGCAGATGCGCTCACAGGATGAGGCCTGTGTGTTTGGGTTTATGATCATTCCTCAGCTCTGAGATACTCTAATGAATGCCAGCACATGGAGAGTGGCTGGCGTCAAACCATTACTCAGAGTCACATCCTCCCTCTCTCTCTGTCTTTATTTTCTGTTGTGTCTATATACAAATCTGTTACCAGTTTGCTCAGCAATGGAAGTTGTTTACTCTTACTGGTGATATGAATTGCTATTAATTGCTATCTAAATGTACATCACTCTTCTGATATTCTTTATGTGAATCTCATGGAAGGTGTATTTATTCCTCTGACTGGCTCCACATAACAACAAGAAGTACCTAAAAACAGTCTTTGTATAAAAAATACTATAATATGTGGATAATACAGCTGACTGCAGCTGGATATACAACATATAAAACTGCAATTTACATTGTTGTGAAGCTTCCAACTGAACACAAAATGTGATGTTTGGTGATCGCTAAAACAGCTGTATACTTATTTAAACTTAAACACAGCGTATTGTGAAACTGTTTGGTGGTGATATGTTTAAAGTGTTGACAATATCATATTCTGAGTTCACTAGCATATATTTTGACGTTTCTGCCTAAATTAGTCATTTCCAGTTTCACCTACTAACTAGGACTCCCCCTATGATGCAATACCATTAACACGGGAAGACACACTTCCTCTGAGTTGCATGAAGAACCACTGCATCTTTTTGAGCTGCTGCGAACTGTGCCATTGGACAGCTGAACATACTTAGAGGAAAATGTTTACTGCCAATTCTGTTGTGTTCGCCAGCATCATGCGGAGTGATGGGGTGCATTTCACCCACCCATTCAGAGTGAAGCCAGTTATGCTCTATTGGATACCCGACCATGAGTGGATATACATTTACATTTATGGCTCAGGAACCTAGTGGCGTTCTCAGGAACCTAGTGGCATTACCAGCAATCGGGCTTGCAGTCTCTTAATGATAGGACCAACGTTAAGCTACACCACTCAGGAGCCCCCACTAGTGTGTCTAAAAGAAATAATTTTCCGTACCCCGATTGCAGTCCAATAAGCAAGACATGTTCGGTGTCCAGATTTCCTCTGTCTGAAGTGGCTGCCTGTTTTTACCGCTCACAGTAAGTCTGCTACTTCCTAAACCATAAGTCTACACCACCTATATAAAGAGCTAGATGTTATTGGTTTAGGCTATGAGAAGTTTTGTTGCTAAATTTTAATGGAAGAGATTTGGTTGCATATTGTAGCTTTGTGATTCACCTGAGGAAGCAAACGTGTGCTCTAGCACAATACCACTTTTTTATGTCCGATACCGATATCTGGCGATACGATACAAATGCGATTTTTTTTTAGCTAAATGTGTTTTTTAAAAAAAAATAAATGTTGCGCTCTAAATCTAAATGTTGCATTTTTACAAATGGCGACTCTAAATGTGGGATTTTAATGTAGCACTTTTACAAACGCTGGACTGCGTGCTGTGATATGCCCTCACCAACATGGAGATTTGCCTTAAATTATCTTAAATCTAAATGTTAAATATGAAAAATTTATCTTGCACTCTAAATGTGAAACTTCACAGTTACATGGGGCTTGGTGAGACATTTCCAACGACCCCTCATCCACCTTAATAACCCCGGGAGAAAAGGAGTTATACCGTTCACCTCGGATAGAAGTATTGGGACACCCGAGCGAGGTGAACAATATAACTCCGGATCTCCCAGGACTATTATGGGGTCTCATCAAGACCTATCGAACTGTGGAGTTTCACGGAGATCGATGGTTGCCCCGCCTAGAAAAGTCACAAGTACGATCCGTTGGGCTATAAAGCATTGGGACCCCTGGGGCGAGATATCCCAATACATTCAGCAGTATTGGCTTTTTCTTCTTTGAGTAACTCCAAACTGCTGACAGATCTCACACACAACAGAAACTCTCATCACATGATGCATCCTCTCAAGTTATGTGTGCTGGAACTACTTCCTGTATTTTTTAACGGATCGGATTACGTTTTTTATTCCTTTCGATTTCCAATCCAGTAATTTAGATCAGGATTGGACTAATACAGATACAGAATCGGACTGATACCAATGTGCTCCAAACATGCCTTATTTGATGCATACCTAACTCCTATCCCCCCTTTCAATCTGTCACAATATCTCTAGTCTGCAGTAAAGCTCATAGACCAATCTAAAGTCCCCCAAATGCTGCAGAGCCCACAGTATGGAGTCCCACCTCACCCAGAGGGATGAAAACAGCTCTGCCTAATCTCCCACATACCGGACAGGACAATTACAAAAACAGCTCCCCTTCTCCCCCTGCTCTGCTTTTAAGCTCTTACATAACAGCCGAGGGACGACACGTTGCCTTGTTTTGTGGCAGCACCGTCCCAGAGACGCTTCATGCAGGGACAGCCCACACAAAGCAGCATTGATGAGCGGGCCTGTGTGAACAGGACAGACATTAGACCACAGACGCACTAACAGCTGATGTGAAGCCTCGCGGCCCCGAACACACAAAGAGCTCCACTGTGGCTGCACTGGCCCCAGGAAGACGCGCACACATACACACTCATAATCAGTCAGGCATCCTCAGTAACGAAGTTATGTGTCTATGAGCAGGGAACCACTCTGTTCTTCCTGTCTCTGTAACACCCTGTATGTGTGTGTGTGTGTGTGTGTGTGTGTGTGTGTGTGTGTGTGTATGTGTGTGTGTATGAGAGCGAGAGAGAGAGAATGAGGGAAAACAAGGGTGTTGTCAGAGAGGGAGTAAGGTGAGTGAGGTGGGGAGTGTATTCTTCTGTAATAGAATGAACTGGACACTGATGAGTATGAAAGCAGACTATAGGACTGAATATAACTAAAGCGGAAATACACACACATGCACACCCACACCCACCCACACACACACACACACACACACACACACACACACACACACACACACTGAGGGCTGGTCACCCTCTGAAGCAATTACCATCTCACACGCACTGAAGTACTGGGACTCAGTGACAAAGAGACTCTTTCTGTTAGTGGCTGGAGAAGAGGATGTTCTGTTTCTGCATGTTGAGAAGCTTCACGCAGCTTTTTCAGTGATATTTACCCACAAACTTCTGAGACTCTCAGCAGTTTGGACATTTGGAAACAGAGCAGTTGCGAAGACCATCTCCAAGTCCTATGCACCCTGATTCACCTGCGTTTTTGACTTTAGTATGACGTCCTGCAGGCAGAATTGGTAGCAAAAGGTTAACAAACCTTGTTCCTAATTTGAAGCGTGTGGTTGGGTGGTGTGAACAAGTAATCAGAGACTTTACGGTGGGGCACTCTAAAGTACAGAGCTCCAGGGAGCATCATGACTCTGGCAGGTCGACTGGATGAGCTGGAGACCACGCTGGAACATATGCTAATGGATGTGTTTGTAAGTGATGTCTTTCTGCTTTTTTTGCTTGCTTTCTTTGTTTGGTCCATGTCTGTCCATGGCCTCTTCTGCCAGGTGTACTCTCACTGCTCCTGCTGCGGCTAATGATGGTGAGGTTACTGCTTCATTGCTGTAAAACATTCAGCATGAATTGTCTCACCTGAGTCACCCACCATAGCCTTATGCACATAAACACACATACACACACAAATCTCAGGGAACCTCATACTTGAAGTAATATTTTAGTAAATAATTTTTCGTTCATCCCAGATCAACCAAGACATGTTCAGTAATTAAATTTAGCTTCTTTAGTTTAAAACTAGACCCACAAAGCTAATATTGCGACCAATGTCTATAGTCACCCAAACTGTTTCTATAATTGCAATCTTAAAACCACATCAAGCTCTTCATTAAGGGGATGCAGACTTGCTGATGAGGTTACGAGAATAGCGTGGCTTACTGTGAGCCATAAAAATGAGCAAAACTTCACCAGAGAGGCAATCTGCATATAAACCATTGTGATTTTCATCTTAATGTTCAGAGATATAGCTATATTACCACCATGAGAAAAAGTGTGTGTGGGGGGGAGGGGTGGAAATAAACTGCACTCCCCTTATGAATATAAAGCTTTAATCTGTCCTTAAGGAGTTTTATCATTAAAGCACAGCTTTTGCAAAAAGTGGAAGGCAAATTGTATTTTGTTGGAGAGAATTACTTAGAACAGGCAATGGGAGGATTGTGTGGCCCAGAGGAGAATTACAGGCAGGAGATTATCTCACTGTCTCAGTCCAGCCCTGATAGTTTGTTATTCATTCTCTTCAGCCCTGATTCTGATGATATTTTGGGAAATAATTTGGTTCTCTGAAATAGGCGTTTCTATTTCTATCGTTTAACTGTCAGATGAAAAGCAGACTGAAAGCAGTGGCTATGTTTAGCTTGATTATTTGCTCCTTGTGCTCTCTGAGAGCTGGGAAGAAAAGTCTGTTTCAGAAGAGCAGGTTGTCCTAAATTCAAGCGCCATCACGTGTGTTTGTAATTGTAGCTGGAGGCTAATGAGGCAAAGCAGCAGCTGCTGCCATTAGATTACCTTCTGATTATTCCTGCATCTTGTACAGTGCGCCAAAGCTCCAGTACAAACAGTGTGTGTGTGTGTGTGTGTGTGTGTGTGTGTGTGTGTGTGTGTGTGAGGGCGAGGGTGCTTGAGTGCGAGAATCACGGAGCTGGGTGGCAGAGGGCATGGGCCACTGTTTGTCACTTGTCGCCATGGGAACAGCAGGGTGGGCTAAAGGCCAGTGCTGGCCATGACTCCATTTTATTACCCCTCCATCTCTCCCATCCATGCAAACACAAAAAGACTGTGTGTGCATTGGTGTGTGTGTGTGGTGCGCGCGCGCGTGCTTTTGTGTCTGCGTATTTGGCTTGTTCACTTGGCAGTATTGTGCTGTTCCCACTGTATTGAAAGTGCTGTCTATTGTGAGCGCACCTATTTGGAAGGCTGGTCATTGTTACTGTGGGCGGTGGGGGAGAGGAAAGGGTGTGTGCGTTTGTGTTTGTGTGTTTGCAATGGGTAAAAAGTGAAGGTGTGTATTTTTATTGGTCACCCTTATAAAGCAAGTATTCATTATATTCATTATGGTTATTACACACAAACAGCAGAATTAACTCAGCCTTTACTGTCCATTCAACGGCAATGAGTGCATTCATTTAAACACTCAATGACAGACTGTCTCACTCTCTCACTCTCTCGTGCTCCCTCTCTCTCTCTGTCTCTCTCTCTCTCTCTGTCTCTCTCTCTCTCTCTCTCTCTCTCTCGCTCTGTCTCTGTTGTATGTTTGGTGCAGTGTGCAGTAGAATAGGCCATTTTCTCCTTGTTGATTCAGATGGCAATGTGCATTGATTGAGCGTTACGCAAGTCCTCTTTTTTGGAACGTGTTGTATTTGGGAAAAAGGGAACTCCCTGTTTTCAAAGAATCAGTCTCCTCATATGCCTTTTCATCAGACTTTCCATGCTCATATTTGTATCCAAAAATGTCTCCACCTTGTTTCTCGTACTTATTTTGTTTCTTTTTCTTTGTACAATTTAGTCAAAGCCAAAAAACCACACAATAACCTTCTTATTAGTATATTTGATTTAAAAAAGTGTGTTGCTGAAGTACTCATTCTCAAGTTATTTTTACTCTGCATTGTCTTGATGTGTCATGTTAACGGGGTTTTCTGATGATTTTCATTATTTCTACATAATTAAACGATAAAGTCATTCAGAGTGGTTTGAAGTAAAATATCCTGAAACAGTGTCAGATAAGGAGACAGGTGAGTCTGACTGCATGTTGGCTGACCTAGATAGCAGCATTGAAAACAAAATAAGTGAAACTTTCAGAATCAGTTTCTAGATGTCTTTTTGATTGACGACTCTCATTTTACTGTTTTATTGTTCATAAAGATAAATGGCCATTCACATCAGATACGAGTAAGACAAACCGACTGGATAACCTGTTATCAAAGTTTGTCTTCGTTTGTTTTGGTCTAAACTAAACAGTGCTACAGTGGCAGTGTTTTAAACTAGTTTTTGTTAAAACAGTCAGGACTGCCTCACTGCCGTAGCCAAAGTGTGATTTCATAATGGAAAATGACAGATTGTTTTTACTGTCCAACATCATTCATTCTCTGCCAGTTGACATTAATTAATCACAAAAGTATAGATAAAAGAAGACAATCATGTTTACGTTTACGGCATTTAGCAGGCACTCTTATCCAGAGTGGCGTACATCAGTGCTTATCATGTAGCAATCACGTAGTAGATGGGAGCGTTAAGATGGGATTTTTTAACTTACTAACAGGCTGGTCGACTATCAACAGCACCTTTAAACATAAGAAACTGGTCTTTCCTCTTTCTGAATCATCTCTTTGGCTGATGGAAATAAACTGCTGTCTTCGTTCAGTGTCTGATCACAGTGAACACATTCTGTTTCAAACAGCCTAATGTTAGACAGCACTTTTGTTATATTCTGAAATGAAACTGATCTGGGCGTCAGACACTACTACAAGGTCTTGATTCTTGGCTCTATTGTGCAGGTCATAATCTTAACTTGGTCTCGTTTTAATGGTCTCTACTTTAGTACACACCATAGGGTTCTACATGGGCTTGTCTTCAGGAGTCTCCTTAGAGGCCGTACAAACTTCACTGCACCGAGTGAATTATTCAGAACTGCTCCAGAAACCATCTCAAATATATCTCTCTCTATCTCTCACACTGTCTGCCTCCAGAAACATCTATCTCTGTCTTTCTACATCTGTAATGTTTTGAATTTTGTTCCCCGCCCAGCATGACTGTTGTGTGGTAAATGTGTGTTTGATTATCAGTGTATGATCACACAGAATTCAGGCACCACACTAAGCATATTCCACATTCACACATGGAGTCTTACAGTAAGGAGAGAGAGAGAGTGAGAGAGCGAGAGTAAAGAGAGTAAAGCTCCATGTTTTATGTCTGATTGTGAGATTTGGTCTGAGAAGATATGTTAATTTATGGATGCTCGTTATGGATTGCAGCCAGTGCTGAGCCTCTATCACACACACACACACACACACACACACACACACACACACACACACACACACACACACACACACACACA
>JBBPDE010000017.1:8562168-8576126 GCA_037974605.1 Nannopetersius ansorgii | reverse complement strand
CCAGCTCCCGTTTACACTGTCAACTCATCACAGAAACAATAGAAATGATCCAAAATCACTTAGACAATATATTTTGTATTTGCCTTACAATTAAGCATGTTCTTTAACTTAGAAAGTTACCTTATTTGGAGATACAAGCATTAGCAGGGTTTCATCTGATATTATGACTATGAATATGTGGCCCTGTCTGTAATGTATTCTCACCATCTGTCTCTCTCAGCCAGAGGTGAAATACAGAGGATTATGATGTATTTACATGTGTGCGAGTGTTGAGCTATGTCTGCGTATGTGCATTATATTGAGTATCAATAAAGTTTATTAATATCTCGGCCGTCTGTCTCTCCCAGCCGGAGGTGCAGTTGGCTGAGGATTATGAGGTGTTCATCCCTAAGGCACAGTTGGACTCCATCCTGCTGAACTACACGCGCTCAGGCAGCCTGCTCTTCAGGAAGCTGGTGTGTGCCTTCTTTGATGATGCTACGCTGGCTAACTCGCTGCCTAATGGCAAGAGAAAGAGAGGCCTGAATGATCACAGAAAAGGGCTGGACCAGAATATAGTGGGAGCCATTAAAGGTGAGTGGACAAACAGTAGTTTATAATGATATTTTGTTGTAATATATTGTACAATCACTTAAAGTACAGTAATTGTGTATATGGCAGGTTTTTATGTTTCTGTGACTATAGGTTTTCCTTCCAAAAAAAATATATATATATGACTGTGCCACAAAGACACACAAACACAAATCAAAATAAAATATAACCAAAATGTTGCATATAGGCCTTCTAAAAGCTGTGCTTAAACCATTTAAAAAGGGAATCTTATGATAACAGAGGTTTTATGACTCATTGAGAATGATTATTATATGAGTCACTGAGGATGATTTATGCTTTGCATCAATAGAAAAAGTAAAATGTTGTAATTGGTATGTTTTTCCATTGCTGTCCAGTGGCACAGATTATACACTGAGCATGCATGGAGGAGTCTGTTGTGTTGTCACAGTGTTTAAGATAATTCCCATTAAAATTGGTTCACGTGTGAACAGACAAATTATGAGGACCTTGAATAGAATCTTTATTCGGTTTGATGGTTTCATACCACTGTTTTTGTCTCAATGCAGCGTTCACAGAAAAGTACTGCACTGCTAACAGAATTGAGAAGCTTCCTGGTCCACGAGACTGGGTCCAGATCCTCCAAGACCAGATCAAACTGGCTCGGCGACGCTTAAAAAGAGGTTGGTAGAAGTGTACACACTTTATTTTCTTTTCTCTGGCCATGTGTATTATAACCATTTGTTACAATTTATTAGATAATTTCATGAATTTGGCTGTGTTTGTGTGTGTATGGTTGTACAGCAGAGACAAATACAGACTGTGAAGAGATCCTCAACCCGACACAAACTGATAAAACAGGTACAGAAGCACCCAGACAATATGTTTTTTTCAGGTCACATTCATTTCATTACTGCCTGCTCTTTTGTTTTTTCCTGCTGACATACAAATTCCATAATTTGTGGAGCAAGTGCACCACAAACTGTCACACAAACAATAACAGAAGGGATGCACAGATGCTGCACTTAAAGCTGCCACTCTATTTTTGCTGCTTGCTACAAGCTACATGCAACCAGAAAAAAATTACCAAGTGGTCCAGTTTTTCGTTCACAACTGATTATTTCCTGTCTAAACTGCAATGTTCATTATGCAGCAAGCAGCAGAGATCAGAGCACAGTGCTAATACATTAAGCTAGCTGAGAACACAGATCGTCTTGTAATGTTAAACTAAATATTCGTAAAATGTATGAATTTGTTGACGCTGAAGGTAAGAAATCTAAATACAGAACAAATTGTTCTTATTTTATTGTATTCTGTTCATCATAATCAGTATGTATTTGTGTAATTTGTCATTATATGTGGATGTCAAAGTTATAGAACAATATATTCGGCAAAAGTACAGTACAGTACCCTTATAGTCATGCATTAACACAGCATGAACAATGAAATTCTTTCTCTGCATTTAACCCATTTTCCAAGTGGAAGCAACGTATGGTGATAGTATCTTGCAGTACCAAGGATACCTCAGTAGTACCACTAGCAATCCTGGGATGTGAACCCACAACATTCTGATTGCAGGGGCAACTCCCTAACCACTAGGACACAAACTGCCTAAAGCTTAAATGCTTTGGAACCTTTTTTGATTAGTTTATTTCATATAAAATATTTGAAGGGTCTCTATATATTGGTCCTGGCATGACGAAGTTTGGGATGCCCTGTTTTGTACCCAGAATTAAGATTTGGCTCAAACAGTCTACTCAGCTTCAGACTCTTCAAATGGAGAGCTAGAAAAAAGTAAAAGAAAAGGGAGGAGTTTAGGATAAGGGTAAATGTATGTTTAAGGGAAACAGTGCCATCTAGCAAGTTTTTGATGTTGTGACCTTTTATTTATCTCTTTTATGCCAGAGGAATCACAGCTGTCTCATGAGAATGGGACAAGTGGGATGACCTTAAATGGTAATGAGGCTGTGATGTATATTTAATTTCTAAAATCGCCAATGTGTGTGTCTCATCCCTACATTCTCTCCTTTTTTGCTGTAGGTGCCGATTATGTGCAAAAAGTGTGTCAAGCAGAAGAAAATGCTTAAGTTCCACTGTCTGCTTAAAAAGTCCCTTTTCTCACGGAGTTCCATCAGTTCAGATTGTGCCATGAACCAATAAGGTCTGCAGTGTTTTCCTCTTCATGCAAGGGCTGGACTGTTCAGATGGAAGAAAATAGATATCAGCAAGGACTAAATCTTACAACAGAAACCTCCCTAACTCTATGACTGCTATAGATACACTCTTTAAAAAAAAGAATATTTTAATGTTTCCTTACAGATGCTTCCTGTTGAATATGGTGGTTTAAAACTTGTGTGAATGACATGGATCATTGTCACTTAATAGCTAAGTATATAAGTGTGTGTTTGTACTTCCTAAAGCTCATCCAAGTGCTTCATGAAACCAAATGGAGCTCTGTAGGTGAGAAAATATGACTGTGTGCCTTTAATTCATTCTGCCATACCAAGAGTATCCTCTGCAACAGCATTCTAATGGACGTTTACTTCAAGGTTTAATGTAATGTGTAGTCCCATTACCATCAGCAGTACTTAATGTTGTTCTCCTCGCGTAGTAATCAATGTACCAGAGCTGTAACCGTAAGAACTGAATATATGTGCTAAAGTTTCTCCCAGTATAAAGAGTGTGTCTGTAATGTGCACAGCTGAGTGAACCTAAGTCACATGGATTTATACCTCACTGGCTTGTAATTCTTGACTGATTATTGTACTGTATGCACAGATTGTTTATGTCAGTTGTTTAAAACTGTTGAAAAAACCTCAGCCTAAACTATTCTTTTAGTGTGTGCATTATTATAGCATTACATGTTGCTGTGTTGTTTTTTGGTTGGGATTTAAATAAGCATTCTGGGCTCTGCAACACATTAATATTAACAAACAATTAATATATCACTGGTCATTTCTCTGCCACTGTAGTTGTTCAAAAATTGCAAATGAAAGACATATGTCTCAAGTACAATTAGATACTGCATATGAAACATCTACAGTGCCTTGCAAAATTATTCACCCCCTTGGCATTTTTCATGTTTTGTTGCCACACAACCTGGAATTAAAATGGACTGAGAGTTTGCACCATTTCATTTACAGAACATGCCTGCAACTTTGAAGTATTTTTTATTGTGAAGCAAACAAAAAGGACAAAATAACAGAAAACTTCACCCCCCTTAAGTCAGTACCCTCTACAGCCATCTTTTGTGGCAAGTCTCTTTGGATAAGTCTCTAGGGGCTTGCCACTGGGATTTTTGCCCATTCCTTTGCTTGCTAACAGCCATCTTCAAGTCTGACCACAGATTCTCAATTGGATTGAGGTTCGGACTTTGACTAGGCCATTCCAACACATTGAAATGTTTCCCCTTAAACCACTCGAGCGCTGCTTTAGCAATATGCTTCGAGTCATTGTCCTGCTGGAACCTCCGTCCCAGTCAGGGCCGTTCCTAACGGCGGGGTGGGGGTGGGGTCGAGGGTTTTTTTTGTCGGAGGGTGGTGTTAGGCCTGGGCCTCACAGTCAGTCCAGTGCCTCCCTCAAGGTCTGGGCCCTCGGATGCGTACTTTGCGTATGCCTAAGAACAGCCCTGTTATCATACCTTCATTTTTAACACCAAGTAATGGCTTTTTTTCCGACCGCTCTTCCATAAAGCCCAGCTCAATGGAGTGTACAGCTTATTGTGGTCCTATGGACAGATATTGTTCCTTACATGTGTTAAGAGTGAGTGAGATCAATGAAATTCTGCTACCATACATGCACAACATTGCAATTTTACAGAATTCCCCCAAAAGGTTTCCAAAAAAATAATAATAAAAAAAATCAACAACCCAAAAACACTGATTTCTGCATCAGACACCTCTTAGAACAACATCTAAAAGGTTGAAAAAAAATAGTAATCAAATCAAAAAGGTTGTTAAAATTTCATTTCACTTTAATTTAAAACCATGGTTATATAAACTTTGTGCTTTCTGTTATTACAAACACATTTGCACACACACAGAGGCTGAGTGAAACGACACTGCATTGGCAGATCTTTCTTCTTAGTTGCTTCCCATGACTAAACGTCTGCTTTTATTACATTCAAATGCAAAGTCTTTTGAAAACAGTGTGATGATGTGCGATAAGATATGGTAGCTCTTAATAGTCCCACAAATGTACAATGTGCAGCATAACCAATAGAATGAAGACCCATCAGTATAATATAATAAGTACACTAATACACATAATACAAAAATATAAATGTATGTTTGTGTATATATACAACCATAGTGGATATACAGATATATGCACTGATATTTGGACAAATATTGCACAAAAACGATGTCCCATTTCCTCGTGCACTGGAGGACTTTAGACGTTATCAGCATGCAGGACCGAGAGAGCCGTGCTGTGGTTTGGTATCAGATCGAAAAGCGAGAGAGAGGAATTGTCTATCCCTAGTGTCTGTGGAGCTTCTTTAAAGGGGAGGTAGCGCGCCCAGATCAGGACCCTTTGTGTTCGGCGCCACTTACTGATAGACCCACCTCCTCAGAACTGAGCCATTTATCAGACTAGAAATTTTAAAAAGCCAGATTTCTACTGCGCTGGACTAAACATCGCCGGTTGTATCGGAACCACCGTGCAGGGGGAGGTAAAGACTCCTGTCTGCAGGGGGGTGTTTATTTTTTTTGATCAGGCGCGCGGGCCGCGGCCGTGTCTCGCGCTGTGGATTGTGGGCTCGTGAATCTTCTTGTGTCGGGAGGCTAAAGCGAAACCGGTAAGGAGAAGGAGTGTGAGCTGCTCATTTAAAGGGGAAATGGTGCGGGAACAGATATGTGCCAGACTACTTAAAGTGCAGGGAGGGCTCCTTTATAAACCCTACTGATCCGTAAGAGCACCAGAGGCTCGCGACCGTGTCTTTGTTGATGTTTTTTTCTGCAGGATTTTTAGTTGCTGCACGCCTCTCATGGCGCGGGCGCTGCAAGAGTTAATTTTTTCCACCGCCGACATTTTATAAACACTTCAACCGGCCTGCACAAAACATTAACACTTTTCACGCACAGCAGTCCGATATATGCTCTGTAATGCCTATCCGAGCCCCAGTGCGCGTGTTGAGGCTGCAGCCTCGTGTGCTGCTGCAGGACTTCTGTGTTTGCATGGACAGCGAGTTCATTTCTTTTTGGGGTTTTCCACTCCACCTTAAATGGTGAGGCAGCTGCACACTGGCGTCTGCAGTTTTTTACTGCACACTGGAGCTTGCATTTTTCTGCAGCACCGTGTTAGAAAGAGGCGAAAATCTGTGTAAGAAACAATTTTCAGCTTCAGTTTCGTAGCAGTGGTGCAAACAGCTGCACCTACCTACCTGACCAACAGAGCCCACTCTTCAACTTTTTTAACCCGCTCTCTTGGGTTGTTCTGTAATGTTCAGCAAACACCGCCAGAAAGTTTACAGAACTGCTTTTCCTGCAGTAATACATGACCCATACTGAACTTAGGCCTAGCTGCACCAGGATGCTACTTTTGCTCGCCACTTTCAGTATTTATCCTGCACTCGGAGACCTCAGAATTAACTTTACTTCCAGGAAACAGGCCAGTTACGCGTGTTGTTGATGGTCCATGTTAAAACCGACCCCGAAACCTGTACGGCAGCAGTGCAAATACAAACCACTGTGAGTTTGTAGTCACAGGAGCCCGTTTTGCCGCCCGAGTCGAGAACAGCGTTTTAAAGGGGAGGAGGACTGGTCTGGGTTAGCCTTTTTAAAGTGAACAAACTTTAATGTTGTGTTTGTGTGTATATATAGCGTTTATATAAGTATAGTATTTTTATGTATCAAGTATTGTGTATACATGGCTTATACACAATAACATGGCTTAATATTATATTTTATACCAATAGAATCAATGGTTACCTACCAACACTGCCTGGGCAGCAGTGTGTGGGGACAGTAATATTCTCAAGTGTACCTCAGGGGATGCTCCTAGCGGTCCTGGGATTCGAAGCCATGGTCATCTGATCACACTCCCTAACCACTAGGCCACCAGCTGAACCCTAATATACAATGCAATTAACTGTTTATTATGCAAGACTAATGAATGTTTGCATAGTTTCCCTTTTTTAAACAATGTTTTTCTTTTTAAACATACTATTTTGTGTAATATTGGTGTTTTCTCAATCTCTGTTTTAAACTCGTTCAAAACTTTATTTGATTTCTTAAAAATATATATTTAATTTTTTATTTATATAAATATTTAATTGTAATATTTCTCTCTCTCTTTCAGTGTGTCTTGTGTTGCCTCCCGTAATATCTAAACCATGTCGGTGCGAGAGGCTTTTAACCCGGAGAGTTACGAGTTGGATAAGAACTTCAGACTAACACGCTTCACAGAGCTTAAAGGCACTGGCTGCAAAGTCCCTCAGGATGTGCTTCAAAAACTTCTAGAGGCTTTGCAGGAGAACCATTTTCAGGAAGATGAGCAGTTCCTTGGGGCAGTTATGCCCAGACTGGGTTTGTAACCATGCATTACCTCATTCATGCCCTACTAGATTAGTTTGCACCACAGTCTTCTTTGTCTTTGAGTACAATATGTCACTGTGCATATAGATGGAATGTTTGGCATTTAAATTAAATATAAACTGTATCCGTGTGTGCGTATATATACACACACTTTCTTTTTACAGGCATCGGCATGGACACCTGTGTGATTCCTCTGAGACATGGTGGCCTTTCTCTAGTGCAGACCACAGATTATATCTACCCTATTGTGGATGACCCATACATGATGGTAAATGAAATGACACGGCATTTATCATATTGACTGGATGTGTACTGTCTTCCTCATGCAGAGATTTCACTTATTAGAAGTGGACATATGCAGAATGTATAAGCTTTTCTTAATGAAATCATAACATGGTTGTTTTCTGACTTACATTGTTATCGTTGTCTCGTCTGTTGCAAGCCTATTGAGAAATGCAACATAGAATACGATTCATTCAGTCTGTATTTTTCTTTTTCTAGGGCAGAATTGCGTGTGCCAATGTCTTAAGTGACCTGTACGCCATGGGAGTGACGGAGTGCGATAACATGTTAATGCTGTTGGGTGTTAGTAACAAACTCTCTGAAAAGGTGAGACTGTTAAAAACACCAGTGAATGTGTGAAAAAGAAAGCTGTTCTGTCTACTATAAATACAAACCTTCACTCTTAATGGAGAAAGAGTTGGAATGCTTTTTTGACCCAAGAACTTGGGTTTGCTTTTAAAAATAACTTTTAATGTGTGTGCGTGTGTGTATATAGGAGCGAGACAAGGTGATGCCTCTAATAATCCAGGGTTTTAAGGATGCGTCAGAAGAGGCTGGCACCTCAGTCACCGGTGGTCAGACTGTTGTGAACCCCTGGATCGTCATGGGCGGCGTAGCCACAACAGTGTGCCAGCCAAATGAGTTCATCATGTGAGTATATTTCTTGATAGATTTTGTTGTCCTTGCAAAGTTATTCACTTATTTCTTGGAGGAACGAGTTTCTTGTCTTTATTTTCTTGTCTTTGATGCTGCCATTTCTTTACTGACCTGTGTGTGTGACTCTGTGCCCTGTTGTATCTTAAAGGCCAGATAATGCAGTGCCTGGTGATGTGCTGGTTCTTACCAAACCTCTAGGTACTCAGGTGGCAGTAGCGGTACACCAGTGGCTGGACATTGTGAGTCTGATACCTTTGTTGTTATGAGGCTGTGTGAATGCTTGGTAGTGTTGGTTTTGGAACACCAAAACTACTTGCAGTCTAGATCAGCATTATGTGGTACTTGAAATGCTTTTACAGTGAGTCATTGTTTGACTATTTGTACTTACTTAATATAGAATAAGTTGTTTTGTTTTTTTCTTTTTCAGCCAGAGAAGTGGAACAAGATAAAGTTAGTAGTGACTCAGGAGGATGTGGAATTAGCCTATCAGGAGGCCATGTTGAATATGGCCAGACTAAACAGAACAGGTCAGTGCAGGACACACTTAGCTACCAATATTGGCACATTCTGTCCCACGTTTGCCCACCTCTCCATGCTCATCCCGGTGTGTCTCTCCAGCGGCAGGCCTGATGCACACGTTTAATGCGCATGCTGCCACCGACATCACAGGCTTTGGGATTTTGGGACACGCTCAGAACCTTGCGCGGCAGCAGCGTAGCGAAGTCTCCTTCGTCATTCACAACCTTCCTGTCCTTGCTAAGATGGCTGCGGTCAGCAAAGCCTGCGGGAACATGTTCGGCCTTATGCATGGTACCTGCCCCGAGACTTCAGGTGGGTCAGATTCAGCTTCACAGAAGAGTAACATTGTGCACTAACAATCAGTTTCATTTATCTTCACAATAATGTGTAGAAACAAAAAGCAACAAGGTTGTAGCAACAGTTTGTGTTATTGATTAAAGGGAAATTCCACTGATAATTCTAGCATTTATACAGAATTTAGTTGTTAAGATTTAAACAAAGCAATTCGGAGTGGTTTGATGTTGAGTCATTTATTATTAAGACGTTTACTCTGACACTGTAGTAATGGGGAATGACAGCCATTTTTGCAGTGTAGAAATGTTTCATTACAATCTAAACCAGCCAATAAATCTACATACCTTCTGAGATTTCATATGCAGTGCTGAAACTTCTAAAATAATGATAAACCAGAATAAATAAAGTTTTCTTTGCATGCTGTAACACCCTGCATGCTCCTCCCAAACATCAATGGCTTTTAAAAGTGTCTCAGGCCAAAGTTTTGTCATAAAACAATGTCTCAGGCCATTCTATAAGAAGTCTTTTTGTGAGGTTGCTTTTAGAGAAATTAAATGCTTCAGACATCTGGTTACTGTCAATAATGAACAGTTGAATGTACAATGTGAATGAGTGGTGATGTTCACACTAATCCACTGTGCTTATTCAAAATATGCCGAAATTTGGCAACATCAGAAGAATTTCCCTTTAATCTACAAAACATTGTTCAGTTAATTGACTATTCGAGTTTCCTCTTAGTTTGCCCCATCAAAGCTCCACTATTTTGCCAACTTTTTCATAAAAGATTTATTTTTTAATGGCACAGCTAAACTGATGCAAGTCTGTTGGAATGAATGCATATATTAGATTAATATTATAGTACTTTAAAACACTTTTTAAGTAAAACAGAATAAAAGTGTTGTGAACTATTGTGCAGTGACGCTTTGGTTTTCTTTGCAGGAGGCTTGCTCATCTGTCTTCCCCGGGAGCAGGCAGCACGTTTTTGTGCTGAGATCAAATCTCCTAAATATGGCGAGGGCCATCAGGCATGGATCATTGGCATCGTAGAGAAAGGCAACCGCACAGCTCGCATCATCGATAAACCGCGCATCATTGAGGTCGCTCCACAGATTGCCACACAGAACGTCAACACCACCCCAGGAACCACGTCCTAAACCCGACACTGCAGTTCCCTGTTCCTGGCCTGAACAGTTAGCTTACTCTAGCCCCACCACAAGAGTAGATACACACGCCACCTGCCCACCGTGGCCTTATGGCAGATGCTACATGGACACGCTCAAAAGTTAAAAGAAAGCTTAAAAAATAAGAACAAATAACGAAGAAATTTGCTTTTTGTGTCTATAGTTTTCTGTTACAAAAAGCTGCAGAAGCCTGCAGCTATAAAGCAGCTCCTACAGTAATGAAGAGTATGATGGTAATCTGATACTGTTGATTCTTTGTGAATCTTCTGTTTCTCTTCAAAGCAAGTTGTGCCCCCAGACCCCGCCACCTGTACACATAATCACCGATGTACGAATCACCAGTGTCTTCATGCTTTGCAGCAAGACATATTGTTTTGGTCCTTCCCAACAGTAGTTCAAACTGTAACCAATGCCTTCAGTTGATGGCTAAAGATGAACTGATGAAGAGAAAATGGAGGTTCTTTTTCATTTTTTTGTTTTTTTAACTTTTGTATTATACTCCGCTCAAATAAAGTGATGCTTTTTTGCTTTTGAATGGAATAAGTCAAAAGCAATACCTCTTGGAAAGATAAATCAAGCCCTCATATTCTTCAAAGTGTACAATGTCTACCTGGAACGGCAGTGTGTTGACAGTTGTCAGAGAATGTAAGCAGCGGAGATGCAGTTTATATATTGTATGATATTCACTGTTTCATATAGATGTCATTAGATTCCTCTCTGTGATAGAGTTCAGTTTTTATATTCTATGAAGACCCTATGGTTGTTTCTTTCTCTCCCTCTCTTCTTGATTTCTTTTTCTGGTACACTAAGGAAATATGCCTTTATGCCCCTTGAATAAATCAGATTTCTTTTTTTAATTTCTTGGAAAAGACGTGCCTTTTTGCATGTGATGAAAGGTCCTGTAACGGTGTGTGCGTGACTAGAGCTGAAGACCAGCATTCTCTTTGCGGCTTGAACTAGAAAGAGCTGACTTCTTTTATCATTGATCTTAGATCATTTCAGAACATTCTTTTATGCCCCCAATTTTTTGTAGATTTTACAGAAATACCGTTACTCTATTTAGAGGCTTCAATTAATAATAAACTGTTTTTTGAGCACGAATATTGTGAGAAATGAATTCAACATATTTCCAAGTAAATGGAGAGCTGCAGGATGTCTTGATTAAAGGGGAGCTCCAAGGTTTTACAGAATTTAATTCAGAATGTCTTGACATGCAATTACTCAGTGTTTAGAAATTTACCAACTCCTATTACTTTACAGTGGTGATGATAGGAACCAGAGGTCATAATGTCTAATAGGTCGCTTATGTGCTTTCTGAAACGATTCTGTATAATTCCTTTATTCATAATCTGAGACGCTTATTCTAAACAGGGTCCCAAAGGGATGGTGGAGCCTATCCCAGTGGTCATAGGGGGTGAAGGCAGCGAAACACTCTCGATAGGTCACCAGCAGGACACTTATGCACACATTAGCATCATCAGTTCACTAGACATGTTTTTGGATTGTGGGAGGAAAACAGACTGTACAGCAGAAACCCTTGCAGACAGAGAGAACATGCAAACTCCACATGCCCAGGACCTTATTTTGTAAGGCAATAGCACCAACCACTGTGCCACTGTTCTGCCATCCAATGCATAATTCTTACCCCATGTTTCATACAATCCATTCTGAATGACTGAATTTACCGCTCATGAATGAATTTTACCGCTCATGAATGAATTTGTCCAGATAAATTAAGTTCTTTAACCTTTCAGTGCAACACATGAACAAAGCATTACATATTTTAATGAAAGAGGCATAAATACACTATTTAGACACCCAGCCAACACCCCAAATGATCTGACTAAAAGAAATCAACATGCTTAAAATACAGAACCAGTATTTACAGTACAATGTACACGGTTTCTCTACAATTATGTTACATTGTATACAGAACTTTACAATAGTATATATTTCTTAATGATTCAATTATATATATAATACCTGAATTTGAATTGTTCTCAAAAAAATAAGTGTTTATATTGTTCCATGATTGACTGATCCATGATTCATTTGTGAAATGGAAATGATTAGAACATTATCAGAACTGTACAGTATTTTTACAGGCTCTCTTTATGTTGGATTCTGTAATGTGATGTCTTCACATAGAGTTAATTTGCCTTCTGCTTCTGGTTGAACAGTGCTCTAATGTCCAGCATGGATTGTCGGATATTCTGGCCGAAGCGATGCGAGTCCTGTGGGCAGAGAGAGGAATCTTGGTCCAGGTGGAATTTTGCCTAAAATATGTTTAAACTGAGTGTGATCTATGTTGAGGAATAAGCTAAACATATTTAGGTTATGTTTCTAATTCAGCAGTAGTTCTGTAGTTGGCAGAAAGCTATGTCATATAAAGGAAATGGCATATTAGCCTCTGTGTCTTTGTCTTACTGTTTCTGGGCATGAGAACTTGCTGGAGATGTGGAATGTGATGAGATTCTCCCCAACGATAATGTAAGAAACACCATAGCCATCATCAGCAACCTGTAGGCAAGCAAAGACAAGCTGATAAACTTTGGATGATTATACACAACACATAATTGGCAATCTTAAGGGTATGTTCTGCCCAATGTTCTGTTAGGTGTGTGAAACACTCACAGGGCCAAAGCCACCTCCCGCTCCTACATATTTAGGGAATTTCTGAATATCAACAAGGTTGAGCTGCTGCTGCGGCGTCTGACTGGTGGAGAGATGCCAAGGCTCCGAAAGTACCTAAAGGATAAACACTCATTTTTAGCCTTTAGCCTACTTCAGTTTGTTATATCTCAATTTTGTCTTGTGAGTCTACAATCAACTCTAGAATTATTGGCACTCCTGACGAAATTGGGCAAAGACAGTAATTTAAAATTCAAATCAAAATGTTCCTCAAATTGTCTGCAGACATTGTTTATCTATGGGACATTATTCCTACAATCATTTTAGCAGCAATTTCAATTTAAAATATATATTAAAAAATGGGATGACCACAGGGGAAATGGTTACACACTTATTTATATATTCTCTCATAAACAAGCAGCTTTTTAAATGTATTAATTTGTGTTTATGATTAACAGCAGACATTGTGTCAGTAACATCTGTTGTGTAGCCTAGTGCAGTCAACACCTTTTCCCTGTGTTTCTCAGGTATAATATAAGGTTACACACACAAAATCCTTTTGTTGTCCATCAATTACTATAAACCAAAAAGGTAACTTAAGCTAACTTAACTTGGCTGATGGGTCTGTCTAAGTGTTTGTTTAATGCCTCTAATTTGACTTTACAAATCCAGCACAATATCCTAATCAAATGGCATCGGCCTTTGGAAAATCTACAAGCAGTGACTGTCAGTGATCTGATCCAATGCTAGTGAGCACTGTCAGATTAACGGTACTCTTGGGGGCACACATTTCTGGGTTGTGGATGGCCAAAAGTTTTGCCACCCTTTCTAAAGCCCTAGGCAGCTAAGTACCACAGCCCATGGCCAGAATAAAGATTAAGACACATCAAAAGATAAATAGAAATGGATGTTGAAAGAGAAAATAATTTTGCTGTTATTATCTCAATCTCCTAATTTGCACCCCAATTGAAAACTTATAGGAATTAAAAGTTCACAACAGAAGACTAAATATTATTAAGATACTAAATATGTTCTGCATGGAGGAAAGGGCCAAGATCCCTCTTCGAGTGTTCTTCAACCTCTCTATACTTTACAAAGAGTGTAATTTTGGTCAGGGGTGTTACGGCTGGGACCTGTGGCATAGGGTGGCCACGAGAGGTCACCATAGGGGTGACATTGAGGACTTGGCCTCATTCCGGAACCAGGGCTGGTCAGGAATGAAGCCTTATCAGTAAGCAGGTGTGGGTAATCACGTGGTGTGTATATATGTTTGTCACTGTGGGGTTCTAGTTGTGGGTTCACCGTTTTT
>JBBPDE010000017.1:8462094-8472612 GCA_037974605.1 Nannopetersius ansorgii | reverse complement strand
CTCCCCTCCCCCCCCCCCCCCCCCCCTTTTCTCTCTCTCACACACGCCGCACACAAACGCACACACTCTCACTCTCCCCAGTTACAAAGTTTGGGCATTTTAGAGAAAATTAGATGAATAATGAATAATAAATTAGCAAACGTAACATTTTCAGGGTGTAGAATGTAAAATATGTAAGATATTTTTAAGATATAAATATTGATACTGAGAAATATTAATTTTCTCGTTTTCTGCCCAATCCCCATCTCTCTCTCTCTCTCTTTCTCTTTCTCAGGGTAATGGTACCCTGGTATGGTCAAAGGGTTGGAAACATTAAAAGAATTTAATATTTTTATAGAGTTAAACTGAAGATTAAACACCGCAGACTGAAAAGAAAACAGGGAGAGATTAAATAAAACATACATGACAAAAGATCAAAACAGAAAACTTTTCTGGAAAATAAGCCACTTCTGGAAAATAAGCAATGATTCAAACACTGACTATCATTTTTACACGTTAATTGACAATAGATTGCAAAAAAAATAGCAAAATAGCAAAAATGTAAAAATAGCAATATAAGCTTTCACAACTATAATCATAGAAACTCTAGTAAAGTAAATGTAATATGATCAAGGTTTTGTTGTAAAAAGGTAAACTGCATAAATACAGTCACAAAACTGAAATGCAGGGCTCACCATTTCTACCAAAACATGCCCATCAGCTTTTGCTGACATTCATACAGATATTTATTACAAGGTTTGCCATTTAGATCCCGAGCTGCAGCTTGTCCACTATAGCCTACGGTTAACACAGTTAAATTGAGGGTAAACTCAAAAGTTTGTCTCGGGTTTTGATGAGCAGCCAGCTTACATCAGCAGGATAACAAAGACTGCTGCGTCTGAGAAAAAGTGTCTGAAGGGAGACGACTAATTTATTTATAGGATGGTGGGTGGGCGGATAACCAACACTTCAGTATAAACAAAGATGAACTGAATCAAACTTCCAACTGAGAGATCAATTAGGAATCGGGCACAAGTGTTTACTACAATACACAAAGATGCAATCCCATAGAAAGCACCATTTGTTAAAAGGGAAATGCACTAACATTATATTTTTATCAATTAAATGCTATTTTTTGAAGGGTGGCACAGAGGTGCAGTGGTTAGTGCTGTTGCATTGAAGCCGGAAGGACCTGGACTACACTATATAGACAAAAGTATTGGGAAGCCTGAGCATTTTTAAGACATTGCATTTTTATACATAGACTTACATATGGAATTGGTCCCCCCATGCAGCTTTAACAGCTTCTGCTCTTCTTGGAAGGCTTTCCAAGATCTTCACAAGATTTTGGAGTTTCTGTAGGAAATTGTGACCATTCATTCTGTAGAGCATTTATGAGGTCAGACACGGAAGTTGCACAAGAAGGCCTGGCTCACAATCTCTATTCTAGTTCAGTTCAAATGTGTTAGATGGGGTTGAGGTCAGGGCTCTGTGTGGCCAGTCAAGTTCTTCTGCATTCAATTCCTCCAACCATGTATTTATGAAGTTTGCTTTGTGCATTGGGGCACAGTCATGCTGGAATAGAAAAGGTTCTTCTCCAAACTCTGTCCACAAAGTTGGAAGCATGTCGCTGTTCAAAATGTCTTGTTATGATGAAGCACTGAGTTTACCCCTCGCTGGAAGTAAGGGTCCATCTGAATTCAATAATTAGGCAGTTTGTCCCAATACTTTTTACCATATAGTGTAACTTCTTGGCTTTTGTGTGGGGTTCACATGTTCTCCCCATGTCTATGTAGGTTTCCACTGGGAGCTCTTTTCTGTTTCTGTTACGTCAGGTGAATTAGAGATGCTAATTTGCCCCTAGGGTGACTTTGTGTGTAAATGTGTTCTGTGTGTCAGCATTGCGAAGGGCTGTCAGCTTGTCCAGGATGTTTAGAGGCATGTCCTTGATCGTTTCACATTTGATCAATTTCCAAATACACTGCCTTGTATAAAACTAAATTAATTGAAAATAAAAATATCCTGCTTGTGATTTATACACATTCAAAACGTATTGTAATACACTTCTGTATTTCATCTATTGTTGCATATTTGTCATGCTGGTCATCATGTCCTCATATAAAATATACTCATAGGACAAACAGAATATAAGTAAAAACTGGCTGTGTCAACAAGAACCACAACCAAAGCCTACACGTTGATACCAGTCCTGTGCATCCCTGTGGGCCACTCTTTATTTTAGAATTGCTCTAATTCAGACACATTAGAGGGTTTTGGAGCATTAAAGTCTTACCATGGCATCCTAATAGAGTTCAAGTCCTAGCTTTGATTAGACCACTTCAAAACTGAATTTTGCTTTATTTGAGCCACTTAGAAGTGGGCTTATAGTAGCTCTTTATCGTTGTCTTACTTCATAACCCACTTGCCCATGAGCTTCTGATAACTGACTGATATCTGGACATTTTCCTTGTTCCATGAATTATAGCAAATTGCCAAGGATGTGAAGCAGCTAATAAGCATTCAGACACCATTACATCACAGCCTTTGTGTTTGACTGTTGGTACAATGTTCTGTGTTTAATGCCACATGAAATGAGAGCCTTGCCTTACAAATATTTCATTTTCATTAAATCAGTTCATAAAACCTTGATCCTAAAGGCTTGAGGGTCATTGAGAAGGCAAATGTAAGATGAAACTTTATGATTCTTAGTTTTTTTGTGTTTTCTTCTGGCCTCTTTTGAGTTCTCATCTAAGTTTACTGCACTCTCAGAGGTATTTTGACTAAGACTAACTAAGACTTACAATCTTATTTCTAGCCTAAAAGTCTTCTTGTTCTTGTTTTGAGAATAAAATATGCTATAAGAGCAGACTTTGTAAGGTTATTAAGATCGTTTAAGGTTTTTTTTTAGTTTTTCATATTTCAAGAAATCTTATCAAGTGTAAATATCTTACTGCTTGGACAGATAATTTCACTTGTTTCTAGTCAAAAGGTTTCTTTAAATAGAAAAAATATCTTAAAACAATCTTTATATACAATATAAGAGCAAAAAGATCTGCTCTTATATAGTATACTATTCTCAAAACAGGATCAAAAATAAGAAATAAGGAATAAGAAAATAGAAATAATATTGCAAGTCTTAGTTAGATCAGGAGTTTTTGCAGTGCAGCCACTTCTAGGAAGATTCCACCATTATTTCTTAATTTGGTGATCATGTCTTTCATGGAATGTTGTGCTTAAATGGAATCATAGAGCCCTAGAAACCTTGCTCTTTTGATAGTGCCAAAGTTTATTTTATGTTTTGATCCCTAATTTTTAATACTCTTCGTTGTGGATTACTTTTTACTTCAACAAATGAAACAATTTTACCATCGTGTGTTTATTCAAGTAAGGCATTGACTTACCAAAAAATGTGACAAATATGTGAAAAATGATTCAGTCTGAATGTCAGAGAAAGAACATTTTAGTGTTTAATAATCAGTGCATCTGCTTTAGATCTCTGATTACTTGACTCACTGAAAGTCTCATTAGTCCTAGATAGATGAGTAATTTGTTTTCTGCTTCAAAATATTCAGGTGACATATTCCGAGTCAAACTGATTAAATTTCAGAGTAAAACCTCGGTGACGGCAATTTTATCACACCAAATATCTCGTCCTTACAAAACTCACGAAGAATGAACGTTCATATCAGCCTATCAATAAGCCTCGCCCGACTGTATCAGACTCAAAATATCACCTTCCAAGACATGCACTGTCGGAACCAAATCTATGTGAGCCCCAGTTTAATCGGCATGAATTCTGATTGCAATTACAGATAGGTGTTTGTGTAGGCTTGGCTAGGTAATTACTCAGTGTTATCACTCAGCTTGAGATGCCTTTGTGAAAGCATGGAATTAAAATGGGAAATATTTTTTTATAAATATTGCTGTAAAGAAGACTTAGTTCTTTACAGCAATATTCATAAAAAAACACTGTTAAATGGCTGAATCTGGTTAAATTATTTCCTTAATTATTTACATTTGTTATAAATACAAGCAGTTGTTTTGCTGGTTCCCTTCTCTTTGTATGTGCAGTATGGATTGAATAATATATAAGGGCTTTATTGGCATGGTCATGATTGCAGTGAAATCCATTTGGCCTGATTTGCTCCGGGTCATGGGGGACTGCATGGTTGCTTCAAAAAGCTTTGATCAGGTGGTCTTTCTTAGGTCTACTGTCAGGGGTTGCAGCTTATGGAGAATGATGTTAGGGAGGGTTCCCTCTTTCCTGGCATTCAGCATCTGCTACAGTGAGATAGCCTTTTGGCTTTCCCCACTAGGTCCAGCTCAAACATTTCTGCTCAGCATGCCCACGACAACTCCCCAGCTTCCGTTATTTGAAGCCAGCTCTTTTGGATCATGATTTGCTTGGCTTATTTTAACATGCATCTTTGATAGTCTTGAATAGTGTTTATTTATTGTGTTTTTGGAGAGGAGACTAATTTGCTCCACTCCAAATGTCAGAAATCCACAGGAGCTAAGAACAGAAATAATTGTGTTACTCATAGATCTGCTTAGATGATTTGTGAAATAACTGACTGAAAAAGAATTGCCTATTAATTACATGGCCCATGTTGGTTGATTTCTATCAAAAGTTAATTGCAGGAGCTTTCAAGCATACATTGTCCTACTGTGAGGTGAAGGCCCTTGAACATGAGAGAGCCCAGCATGGCTTTAGACCTCTGAAGTGCATTTTAAAAATTCTCATTCATTTCCACTTGATACCCTGGAATTAAATAGGCCATATATGGTTCTGAGATGTATGGCCCTGACACGCCTCCAGATTCCTGCACACACTGCTCAAATGTAGCTCAAAAGTATGCAAATGTGACATGAAAAGAGTTACTTCTTACTAGACAATGGGTCCTTCTAGCACCCTGGTCTCCATCTTTCCAGGCCGGCAATCAAACTGTTCTTGACTGCTTCAGCTGCTTATAGCTCCCACATGATCCTCCCCCATCCAAGGCCAACTGCTGTTTAAAGCTCCGGCAGCAATTTTTGTTCAAATTGTTGTGGCCTAGAGACTCTTTTTTTGTTCCTATTGTGGACTAGAAAAGCTACTCTTCCAACAAAATCCAATTCTACTGACTCTTAAAGGTACAAACCCTGTTAGCCATAGATGGCCAATCTGTCATTATGTTCGTTCATGAAGGCCTTCTCTTCTTTGCTATCTGCATAGATTCTCTCTTTCATCGATCTCTCTCTTGGTCGCTCAGAGGAGGATGGATTCCGCTTTCGAGTCTTGTGGAAGATTCTTCCTCCAGCTTAAGGAGTTTTTCCTCACCTCTGCTGCCTCTGGCTTGCTGACTCTGTAAAGGTGCTTTGAGATGACTTTGGTTGTAAAGAGCACTATGTAAATAAAACTGAACTGAACTGCCTTTGACAAAGGTTACACATTTCACTCTGAATTGCATCCAAACATAAACATCATGTTTAAGGCTTAAATTAAATGTAACTTAATATTTAGAAAGATGACACTTATACAAAAGTAAATAAGTACGTAAAAGCAGTTCATTGAAATAATGCCTTTTGTATACAGCACTGTACACAAAAAAAGCAGGGATGACAATAAAAGTTATTTAAAATCCATTTTGAACAAGTGCACAGGTGTTCACATATGATACTGAGGCGCAAGTTTGGCTGATGTTGCTTAACAAGGACACCTAAGACAGCATTCATCACAGGAATACCTTTTTTTCCAGTGTTCCGTTTGGCATAGTATTGTGGTGACCGGTGGAGGAAGGCGACACACACACTCAGATGGAGGCAGAGAAATTCTTTTTACCCTTTTTATTGGGCAACAAGTACAGCATCCAGCATCACCCCCACAGCCACGGGAGCAACAGCATGCTGCCCCCATGCTGGCTAGCTCTCTCTCTCCCTTGCTCTCTCTTCCAACTCCTACCCCCAACTGCTGCTAGGCACCGCCCCTCCCCTTACATAGTCCCCAGAAAACCCGTGAGTTGCCATGGCGACGAGCCCAGGTGCAGCTCGTCGCCCCTCCCGCACTCATGCGCTGATCTTGCTTCCCCCACACCACCCCTGGCCCGAGCATGGACCCCCAGTGAACCCACCATACCCCTTCCATTAACCCCCAAAGGCCCAGATCACCACAGTATCTACCCAATAACATTTTCAGAAATGGATTTCACAGCTCACTGATGGCATTGAGGGTGCTTTGGGCCATGCTGATGACATCCTGGTG
The DNA here is from genome assembly GCA_037974605.1 of Nannopetersius ansorgii. Taxonomy (NCBI): domain Eukaryota; kingdom Metazoa; phylum Chordata; class Actinopteri; order Characiformes; family Alestidae; genus Nannopetersius; species Nannopetersius ansorgii. Next base: position 8,466,392 of record JBBPDE010000017.1, on the reverse strand, counting down.
TAGCAGCCCTGACAGGGCAAAACACGATAATACAAAAGTTCTACAAAAGTCCAAAGCCCACTCTGTCTCTGGGTATTTTCTGCTATTGATTGAACGGAGTCCTTAAACAGTTGTAATCTCATTATGAATAGAGCCCAATTGTATTTCTACAGCAACTGTACTGTGCATGCCCAAATGTTTGTATACAGCTGTTCATGCAACATTAGTTCTGAAACTGCACTCCTTGTTTTCTCTTTGCTTCAGTTACAGCCTCTGGGAAAGCTTTACAGTCTTAACATAAATGGTCCCAGTTACTTCCAAAAAACACTTTATTACTTGTTACAACAGCAGAACACCGGTGCTCTATGTATACTAATTTATTTTTGAAGTGGTTCTTTTAAAGATCTACCCCAGTTTTCAGAGAGAACAACAATTTAAACAGGCAAAGAAATATTTATGCATTTAACAGTATGTACATAAATGTATTTCTGCATATTTCTGCAAGTGTTTTCAGTTGTCACAGTTCTGTTTAGAGCTCAATAAAGAGCCACTGACAAACCATGTTTGGAATATTGCTGTGTGGGTTTGATTGCATTCAGAAACAAGAGCATGAGGTCTTGTACTGATGCTGGATGATTAGAGCACAAAATCCACTCCAATTAATCTTAAATGCTTTGGATATGACCCCTCCCCTTATCCAAAGTATTTCCCTGCTACTCAGATCGATTTAACCCCCTCCAGCCAGAGGCTGGCACTGGGTATGGTAAACTTAGGCTAATGTGTAACTGCTACAGGCGTCTCATTCTACTAGCCATGCTGCATGTTTTTTTTATTAATTAAAAGGTCCATCAGGATACATGTTTTATTCTGCTGCATCTGTTACAGATCCTCAAATGTTCTTAAGTTGAAATCAAAGTGTCCTGTGTTTACTGTATTAACTGTATTGCCCAAATTAATCATACAACATCACATTAACCACAGCAAAGAAGACTCTCTTATACAAATTAGTCATGACAGCATTACTCTACTCTTTTGAATTGTGTGTGTGTGTGTGTGTGTGTGTGTGTGTGTGTGTGTGTGTGTCATGTGATTGGAAAAAAGGACACAGTGCGCGTGTGTGGTTGTGTGTGTGTCTGTGTGCGATGTGATGTGACTATGACACAGATCAATGGTTCTTCTTAAAGTTTCTCTTCAAATAACAGTCAAATAAAAGTTGCTTGAACCTTGAAAATGACCCAGTGACCTTTCTAAGGAGCCAAGTCTGAATAGAAATGTATGCATTATCACCACCGGGAGATGTCCTGGCTGCCCCTGTGATATGTGGGGTGGTCCTGGAGATTGCTCCCAATACTGACTGACTGAGGTCTTCCAGTTAGGAAGTCCTGGATCCAGTTGCAGAGGGAGGTGTTCAGGCCCAGCAGTCTCAGCTTTCCTATCAGATGCTAAGGAATGATAGTGTTAAATACTGAAGTCTATGAACAGCATTCTAATATTAGTGTCCTTTTTGTGTAGATGAGTGAGGGGCTGAATTTTGCCCTGTCGGATGCAGAAGGTCTCATTTTCAGTGTGAGCAATACCCAAATGTCAAATGCATATTTTAATCTACCAAAAGCTCTGGAAAAAGTGCCCCCCCCCCCAGTACTCTAATCCTACTCTCCTTCTTCTGTGGCTCCATCTCCTTCTCCTCCTCCTTCTCCTCTTTTACTTCCTGTAACCCATTTCATTTTGCCCTGAGGCTGGTTACAGTGCCAAACTCCTGCATTCAGAATAAATAATCCTACTTGGCGACCTCCCTCTCGGCCCATAATCCAGACACTCCCGCCCCACTGCCAGAGTCAGATTATGCTGGGTTTTATCTGAGTGCGCTCTCTGAGGTCTACTTCAGCCAATGCAGGCTTTATCCAGTGACCACTGAGGCATGCAGTATTCTCCTGCTTTCAGAGAGGCTGAGGCCCGGACTGCTTATCAGTGTTTTAAGTGATTTGGATGAGACAAGGAGTCAAGAAGTGCTGGGATGATTTTTTCTTTTCTCTCCCTCTCTGTATTTCATTCAATGTCTTTAAACTAAAAATAACAACTTCGAAGGCTTTCAGGGTTGTGTCTGTCAGTTTCCATTGTCCATTTTGACTATTACTAAGGTGAGAGAAGTTCTTGAAAGTCTGATAGTGCTGCATTTAAATAGCAGTAAAATAAAAAGCGGTTCTAAATACAGTTCTGGGTCCTTAACTTCAGAGACACCTCCATTTTTGAGCTCTCTCCTATAGATTCCAGGGAAAATCTGCAGAAATGTATCTTCCAGCTTAGTCCTTCGAATGATATTGAAATATTTTCTCCGGCAGGCAATCCACATATGGCAGAGAGAGAAAATGGTCGTCATCTCTTTAAAAAATATCAGAGACATTTGAAAGCACATTTTACTGGAACTTTTGGCTGGTGCAGTTCATTGCTTTCCTAAGGTTTATATCCAGAGCATGGCATCTTGCATGTTTGCGCTGACAAGCAAAGGCCTGGTGAAGCGGGACGTTGTTTGTTTGAGAAATCGGATGAGCTGTAGACATGGCTGGGGGCAGAGTCTTAAACCGCTGTGGTTCTGTTTGAACACGAGTCTGGAGGAACCACTGGGCTTGGCGAGTAAACCCCACTACACAGGCAAGCCTTTATTAATTCATATTTCAACTTGCATGATAGTTTCATTTGGAACATGATTGCATCATCTATAGATGATTCACTTGTATGAATCTATGGACAGTTTTTTTTTTACGTAATGTTTATTAAAATTTTATGTAGACTACATGAAGTAACTGCTGCAATGCACAAGATATTTCAAATAACAAGGTACATCAGTGTAACATAGACTAGATGACTATTGAAGTATAGCAGCAAGATAAAAATGTATACAGGCCAAAACCCAACTACCTTTTTGTGGAAATACCAAATAAGATTCAACCAAATCCACTGTAAACTGTGACTGTGAAAGACAGACTTGTAACCCAGAACAGGTTTTTAATGTTCAGCTCTGAGAGTACAGAACTGTTTGACTGACATGCAAAACAGCCAATTACAGAGCATCAAGTGCAATGTGTTCACAAGGAAAAATGGGTTGTGGGGTTGGGGTATGGGTTGTAGACACCTGTGGCTTAATGTGTAATTCAAGAATTATTTAACAGAATAGCATCATTTCTAGTATAATAGTTGGGCCTATAACTACCCTTTACTGTAAACTTCCACAATTTGATGTAGAAGCATCAAATCTCTGCAGGCTCAATACTGACCCAAATGTGCCAAAAGGAATTACCTCAGAAGCATCAGGAAATTAAAGGAATCTGACTGCTAAGCCTCACAGGACTTAATCTGAACTGTGGAAATAGCTCAAAACTTAAAACTTACAATGAGGGTAATGTCGAATTGTAATGACAAACGAAAGCAGCAGTAGCCAAGCTGGCAGCCCTGGGTCTTGTTAGTACACTGACTGAGCTTCAGTTATCAACAAAGAGAAGGACGCTTAAAAAGGGGCCTTTGACAAGAGCTGAGCAGGGAACAGAAAATGAGCACAAGGGCTTTCTTTTGTCAAGGGTGGTCAGGGTTGAATAGAGAGAGACAGGTGTTTGACCCCCCCTTCCCCCTTCCGAAACTCCCCTACCCCAACTCCGTTTACTCGGAATCTCCCCTCACACAAATATGTCACCCTTTCAGTTAAGCGCAGACAGGAGGAGGGATGCTGGAGCCCTTTCTGAAAGGAATGAAGCTTACAGCAGCCTGCGTGTCCTACTGTCCTCCACCTCCCCCTCCTCCTGCTCAAACAATCCCTGAGCCCCCTGACTTCTTTCTGAAATTTTTTATTATATAAAAATAAATAAATAAATAAGGCAGATAAAATGCCTGCCGTTCAGTCAGAATAGCTGTTGAATATTAATGTGAGTTCACTTCAGGGCGACAGCCATTCTGTGGATATCATTTACATGGGTGGGAAGCCCTTGCCAGCAGTTTGGACGGCTGAACTCTAAGGGCCATGGAGAACACAGCTCTTTGCTGGGAGCCCCTCACCTCAGCTTCTCTTTTGTCTGAAACGCCCACTGCGGGCTTTCAGCAGGACAGACGCTTGCAGGAGAAACAGTCATGTCCTTGATCCTCACCACTTTTCACAGAGTTTAGAAGAACTAATATGAAGAATGTCCTTTCAATAGACAGGGGCACTACACAGGAAACACACTGGCAAAGCTGTGCTGCTGTGAGGGACCTTTTGGAAAGGCTTGTAAACCTGACAGGCTCCTGCACTGTTATGTAACATTTAACATCATGGGGTAAAGTAGTTTGGGTTT
>JBBPDE010000017.1:8446453-8461492 GCA_037974605.1 Nannopetersius ansorgii | reverse complement strand
ACACACACACACACACACACACACACACACACACACACACACACACACACACACACACACACACACACACATATTACGGTAGAGAAACAGCAGTGAAAAGCTATAAACAGAGAACTTAGTGAACACTGACTCATACAGTTCTGGTTTCACCTCATGCCTTGCCCTTTCCCGGCAGCTATGACTGAATGCTGATGAGGGATGGCAGAGTTTGAGCATGTAAAAGTTTGACAGCAGAGAAATGTTTATGATGAGCACAGCACAACGTGCTTTTACAGCCACGGTATTTCCCCCTGGAGCTAGAGACGTATTGTGCTCCTCCTTATTTGCATTTATACCTCATTTTCCCCCCTCATTCAGCTAAAATTGCTTAGAAAAACTCGATAAGACCGGAACCGCCAAGGCAATGCCTGACCCGTGGCCTGGCAAACTAAGCTACTGCACTGAATCTAATCAGAGATGAGTGTCCAGACTCTCAAAACCACTGACCTTCACCTCAAGGTCTGATGGACAGGAACAAAAGCTCAATTTACTTGTCGTTGCCTCACAATTTCATCTTTGAGTCAGTCTGAAGAAAGTATTCTGCGGCTTGAATAAAACTGGACTGAAAAGCAATAAAAAGGGAATACATTGCCCGTAGGGTTTTTTCACAGTGTGGCAGTGATCTCAGAACACTTGACATGAATTAGTTACTGGATTTTTTTGTGGCAGCTCAGTAAAACCCACAGGGAAATATAGAATTCCATATTTTGGAGCATGTTCAGAATTTGATTCATAATATTTTCACGGCCTTGGCTGGAAAATAGCAGCAGATCAACAGCTGGTGAATTATTTTTTTCTATAAGCAGCACAACGCTGTGCAGATGGTTTGTCTTCATATTCAGAATTTAATGAACAATCTCCCAAACATAAAACAACATAGCTAAGCAGTGGTGGTATCTCATTACACTGTGTCTTGAATTGAGCCAAACGGCTGCTAATTAGTTTTGGGACTTTCTAGGTGACAGCAACTTTGAAACAATATTGCGGTTGGGAGTTTAATCAATGGGCACAGGCAGTACAAATCACACAGCGTAACTTAGCTGATTGCAGTTTCAAGCACAAGAGTAAGAGGGTCATTAATTGCACAAATCTGTGACTCTGTCCATTCACAGCATTCTGTGCATTCCTCAGAGCTAGTGTGATTTGAGGTCTTATTCGTGGAGAGGATAATTTATTTCCTCCTCTGGTAATCATTCACTTGAGAACAGGGCTGGGGCTTCAACAATAAAGAGTCAAATCATTTGTTTTGAATGCTGGGAACTTTTATTACCCATGGTAGCTTCCCTGCTCTGCATACTTTTCTTGGTTGCAGTCCACTGGTGAAAGTAGCTGGTTTCTAGCAACTCTACTTCTTTTGGTGAAAAAAACATGGGAAAGAATAACAGAGACATTAGATTTTTTTGGTTGTGAATTAAGCCTTTTGAGTTTAAAATGTATAATGTAACGCTGGATAATATTTACAAATGGCAAATCAGTTATATAGTTGAAAGCAATTCAGAGTTTGTGCCTCAACAGATTACTGAGATTGATTCTTCAGTTAAGCTCATCCATTGGGTATTACATTGGCAGCTGTGTCCACTGGACATTAAAGTTTCGGAGTGGCCAGTTTATTGGTTTATTGTAATTTGTAACACCGGTAACAAAGCAACATATGTTAACATCCTATTTGCATGTGTTAATGCTTTGTTAATGTAGTCAGTGATGGTCATTTAGGGGCCTTTTTCTTTTTGTTGGTCAGTGCTGGTAAATCACGCAGCAGATGGGTTGCTGTTGGTATGTGTAAAGCTCCTAAGTGTACCTACATAGTGAGTGTCTCTGATAAAATGACAAATGAGTAAAGACTTGAGTAAAGACACAAGGCTGGTGTACTTAATAAATGAGCAACTCAGTGAGGATAAAAATAGTAATATAATCTAAACCTTTGCATAATGTATTGGTAACAATGGCCTGGCATGTATGGACTCTCGTTAGAAAGAGCAACAAAAGAACTTTTGAGGAACTCATTTACCAGACGCTTTTATCCAAAGCGACTTCCATTCCCTAACTACAGGGAACAGTCTCCCTGGAGCAACATGGGGTTAAGGGTCTTGCTCAGGGACCCAGTGGTGGTTTGCCTAAGGCAGGATTCGAACCCATGACCTCTTGGTCTTGAGGTAAGTATCCTACCTCCTGAGCTACCTCCACCCCACAGACATTTCTGAAGTTTTTGACTGTGAAAAAAACATTTAAATATATAAACAGCATAAAAGTCTATATAAAAGTCGTACATTTATGGGTGCTTCCAAGAACCTTAACACTTGCATCTCATTTGCAAAAATAGTTATTTTAAGAACTATTCACTGAAAGACACTAATGGTAATCATGGCCTCACACAAAATTAATTTTTATCACCTTTATTTCGAATGGTGAATTGGGTCAAACCATGGCTCAGCACCTGGTGCGCGTCCCATTCCTTTTTTCCTCTTAACTAGTCTCTCCTGCTGTTATCTGTAAGAGAGCCGCAGCAGACCAGGAGACGGCACCCTTGATATTTAATTAGACAGCATAAGAAAATTATACACTTATCTTGTCATATACTGCATTTTTTACACAATCTACCACAAAGTCCCCAATGTCTGCAGTACCTTAAACTGGAAGTCACATTTAAAGCCATAATTCAGTGACATTAATGAATGTCACAGTGGTTGATCATGTGCAAACCTGACTGACTAGTAGAGCTGTTTTTGACTGATGTTAATTATGATGGGCTGCACTGACAAGTCTGTCATGAAGCCTCCTTGGAGATGAGAACTTCAGAGTGTCCTTTGAGAGCACTAATCACATCTGACTTTCTCTGACTGTGTTTTAGTGACAGCTGCTCTTCTGCGTTGCCTTTTGAGTGCTGTGTGACAGGCAAAACACTCCTCTGTGCTTTCATCCTTTGCCCTTTCTTTATAAGAGTGGCAGCTAGCCTGTGAATTCTGGAAAGGCTTGTAAACCTGACAGTGCAGGGCTGTGTTGACTGTTTATGGCTTCATGGCTCGGCAGATGCAGCAATATTAGATATCTAATGCAAAATTAAACAATTATTTTTCCATTTGGTGGTATTTACACAATCAGCCCATAATAAACTATGCAAAGCTAAGTTGGTGAGAGTTGGTGGCCTGGAGGCTAGGGAGTTGCTCCTGCAAACAGAAGGCTGTAAGTTTGAAACCCAGGACTGCCAGTAGCACCACTGAAGTACCCTTGGACAAAGTACCATCCCTACACACTGGCAGCTCCCTGCTTCACTTGGTGAATAGGTTAAATGCAGAGAAGGAATTTCACATTGTTCACACTGTGTGCTGTGCTGTGGTGTGTTCACACGTAACTGTAAGGGCCACTTTACTTTACTTTATCTTGTGTATGGTTTGGCCTGGGCACTTAAATTTCTGTGGGAAGGAAGTTACAAAGTTCCCATGTGCTTTTCTAATAAACATAAAATGCTGAGTTTGTTGAACCTTTTTTTAACTTACACAAATAAACGAGACCACCAATCTGCCCTGGAACTGAGAATCTTAAGGCCCCCAAACACTGAACGTACAGCACAACCAGGATCAGAAAATGCTCAACCTGAAGTGCCACTGCGCTGCACATCTCCCCTGCTCCCCCTACACACCTGACTCAACTCATTAACTAATCGATAAGCCTTTCAAGAGGTTAGAATAGGGGTGTTAGATAAAGGAAAACTCTAAAATGTGCAGTGCAGAGGAAACTACACTAACATGAGACAAAAAAGACAAAAAAGCCCAAACAGTAGCAAGACTTCAGAGGATATTAACAGTCCTTGCTTTCATATAAAAATTCTAAACATTTTTCACATCAAAAAGCCATTTTTAAAAATGTTTGTACCATTTAAAAACACACAATGAATATTTTATGACAGGTGCATCAGTAGAACAGACCTGAAAATCTCATTACATCAACATACTTTAAAGTAGGAACAACATTGTTCCATTCTCCTATAAATGTTGCATATCAGTGATGAGGTTTTGTTACCACAGCATGGCCCATAGGCCAAGGTGATTACAATGCAATGGAAAACAAACGAGTTTAGTGGTCTGGGATATGGTGTGATGATTGGTAAAAGGCTGGTACAGTAGTTTATTAAAATTTAATCTTTAATTTATTTTGTTTCCAATATCTTCAGTGTCTGATGAAAAACCGATGATCAGTCCGAGAAAGTGTAATTAGTTGTCTCAGTTATTGTTCTTCTTAAATAATGGACGTGATATAACGATATATCATCAACGTGTAGGAAGCAATTAGAAAAATAAAAATGAAAAGTAAATTGTGCAACAGAGATACATGTTTGATTATTATTTATTTATGTGTTCTTGGACAGCTATGATATTCAATATTTCGTAATACTCAAGGTACGCCATTATCTGGCAATATATCATAAATCATCTCCAAGAGACTTCACAGCATATTCTTTTGCCTGACCCTATTAAAACCTTCATCATTTATTCATCGGTAGAAAAGAGAATCAAAGATAGAGTGTAGGTATCCATATGTATTATATATGATATATGGATCACTTTATTCTAAGCGCATGCTCATTGCAGTGGGAGACACTTACCCAGTTCTTTTAACTTCGAAATTAGTCTCACCATTAGACCCAAACTACGGACAGTGGAAATCAATAATAATGACGTGAAATGTTCCGGTGCAAAATCAATTCTGCATGTTTGTTACACTTGTGCTGGTACACTGTGCCAAAGCCAAATGATTTTATCATTTTATCATAAGACAAATGGTTTATCATCATAGTTACAAATCAAGATGACCAGCATTATCAGGGGCTTTACAATACAAAGCACATTTGACTAGATCTGACTTAACTGGATGGCTAATTGCGAACTCACACTTCACCCGATCACGTTTGTCCCAGATGGCCTTAATCGGTACTACGAAGCGCAATAAGATGTAGATTAGTTGAATCAGCGTGAACTTATCATGGTCCGTGCATTCAACAGCGCAAGTCACCGCTTCAAATCACGGCACGCTCACAGTATTTCACGAAGGAAGAATGTATGATCATCATGCAACACTACGAGGAGCAAAAATCAGTGCTGCAGTCCAAGTCCAACACCACAGCAGCCAACAAAGACACATCGGCTTGTCGGAAACGCAGTGCTGACTGAGTAAATGTGTAAGTACATGTGCATTGTCTTATGTTCTTAGTTGAGTACTATTTATTAGACTATGTAGACTATATACATAGAGGTATATAGGGGTGTCACATGTCAGATGTGGGCCTTTTAATTCATTTAATATCCCCTAAAGTGAAATTTCTGGGACCTTATTTTAGATGCAATAGCAGTGGGAATTGTTATTGGCTACAAAGAAAGAATATAGAAACATCATTTCAAGTGGTCGGCTCATGTATTAATAGTTGATGCATTAATATTTCCACTCATTATGAGAGATGTAGTGTGTCTAGGCTCCAGTTCATAGCTTGTTTCTGTGTTTTACTGGCCAGCAATAGATGGAGGCTGATTATGGAGGGGTAGAGGGAGGCGTCCAGTCGGACCCAGATGGCAGGAATGTCCACCCTTTATTTGCAGGTAAATATCACAATCACTGTGTATAGTGTGTACATTTGTGCAGTCATGACATTCCATTTCCTGTGTTATGTTCAGTGGAGCAGGAGAATACTGAGCCACTCCAGCCGCCTGCAGAGCCCAAAATCTCCTGTTATCCTCAGGTACAAGTGAGTGTTTGCATGATGTGAATGACACTGATGGGTACTCCTTTGATTTTCAGTAGGATGTGAGTGATGAAACACTACTGATTCTGTGACAATGTGCATAGCCTGTACAAGCGCATGCTCGAGCTTGACTGTGATAAAAACAAAGCATGAATTAAAAAAAAACAAACCTGAGAAGAAGTTATTGCCATACGTTCACCATTCTTTCATCAGTGTGTGTGTGCATTACTGAATTTTCACTATCCATTTATAGGAATGGAAGCAAACAAAGTTGACAAAGTTTAAATTTTTTTAGAGTATCTTTTATTTTTAAGTGAAAAACTGCTGAGTGATGGCCTCTCTCACAGCAACCCTGTGGGGTGGTTGAGGGTCAAAGGGTCAACAATATCGGGAGGCATAGGCATCTGGACTGGGGTCTTTTCCTTTCTGATGGTGGTGATGTTGTTTAGAACCACACATGCTGACGCCACCTGACAGGCCCTCTCTGGTCATCTAAGGATTGAAAGTCATTAGCTCATATTTCTACTGAAATAAGATACGATCTTTATTGTCATTGTCACTTTTTTAAGGAACAGCAAAAATTTAAGGTGCAGTCGACTCAGTGTGAGGCATATAGTTAAGACAGAAAAACAATAAGACAGATTTAAATAACAAGCACAGTATTAGTAGTATACAAATTCTATACAAATTGCACAGGACTTTTTACATTCTACTGCACAGTGTGAGAAGGTATTGCACACTATGGAGACATTGGATATATTGCACATTATTGTAACATCAAAGATATGTTTCTATGAAACTGTCCTGGATAAAAGTTGTGCCACATTGTTAAACAAGGACATACAGTAATTCACATCAGGGAGGACCAGCACCAGTGACGGCTCTTGGTCAATATTTTTGTTGAAAGAAACCACCCTTCATCCCCGCTGCGTGCCACGAAACAAACTCAGTATCTCGCCAAACTCACTAACCTCTTTCTCACCTTATCAATTAATTCTACCCTCCTGGTCTTCTTGGTGACGGTAATCACTCTGTCATACCAGCAGGGATTTTTTTTCAAGGATTTCACCAGTGCCCATATAATCAGTCCTTTATATACATCAGCTGCACAAAGGCTGTGGCATGAAATTTTCAGCTTCAAGTTTATTTTTACTGTTTGCCTCTAAAGGCATGTGTAAAATACATTCTTGTGACATAAAAAAGTGGAAATGCTTTGCTTTATCACTGTTTGGCATGGATTCTTGTATGAAATATGTTTGAACAGTGGATACATACTCCACTCCAGTTCACTCCAATTTCATATCAGTCAACTGAAATTTTCAACTGGCCAAAATAGCCAGCCATGAATTATGAAAGATCATTAGTTGGCCTTAGTTGAGAGTAGTTCCAACCTCACCCCTGTTTTTGACCACACCACTAAATCTCATAATTAAATTGCTTTCCAGGTATTTTGGAGAATTTCTCTTTCTCATGAAGTATTTGCAAATGATACGAATCAGTTTGCAATTTGTTATGAAATATGGAACAATTGTGAGGTTTTGATGAATACAAGTTCCTGTTTGTAGTATCACTTATAACTGATAAGAAACAGCATGACATTTATGTTTTACCTTCAAAAATGGAAAATTGACAGTCAAAGAACAGCAACACATCCTGAACACATTCTACATTTTAAGAAGAGCTGAATGTCAGAAGCAGCTGATTTGAAACTGGCTTGATCCATAAAGCCTGGGTTCAATGACAGGTACTTCCCCCATGTCTTTACTTCCATAGGACTCAAATCCTTAAAGCCCTGTCCACAGATGATACATTAGCAAAGCCAGTCTTTTGTCTGCTTGTGTACTTAATCCTAAAGAGAGAGAAAAAATAGGTCACTGTCCTGTTGCTCAGTAATAGGAGATGAATGAATATCATTAGTGTTGATGTTAGATGCAGGTCACCATATGCTGGCTCCTTGTCCCATTCGGCCGGTAGTTGGATGCAAATGGGGTGATAAAAAGGAATGTTAAAGTGGGAAAAATACCCACTTTGATTTAACATCTGTTATAAAAATGGTGAAATTTATAGTTTTGTGCATCTAATAATAGACACAATAATGTATAAACTTTAGTCAAAAAGACGAAAATGGCTTGGTGTTAAATTGACAAAGACCAGGTCATGATGGCTTGGCGAAATGCAGTAAAAAGGATCTGAGCCTTTTCATACTGTGCCTCACAAAATCACTGAGAGTGATCGTAGAAATCTCCCCACACTGCTCTGCTATTCCTGCTTGGTACACTTTCTTAAAAAGGCTCCAAAGTGCTTTTTGGCTCAGGTGTCTTCGAATCTGCCGCATTCAAACAGGCGATCTAGGCGAGCGAGCGGCATACCAAATTACTGTCACCTGTGAGACTTGATTGCAGCATCCATTATACCAAGTACTCTGGGAGTGGCTGAGAAATGTATCAGGCATTGCTTGGGCTGTCTCTAAGGCCACCCCCACCATTCACTAATTCACCAGTCGTAGCTTAGCAACCCGTAATAAGACAAGCAAAGGAATACTCTGAAAACATCACTCAAGCTCGCATCTTTGCCTATGTGCCATTTATAAATCAGGGAACCATTTCAGAGGAGAGGTGTAGGATGTGGACTAAACATTGTCAACAACACATTACAAATGACCTGATTGCAAATTAAACATCTGATCTGTAGCCAAGTCTGACTGACCATTAAAGTCTTCTCTCTAGATTTAAGGTGTGTCTCATATCGTGCACTTACACACTGAATAGTGCGTTTGCACTGACAACCAAGCTAAAACTCTAAAAGTACCCGTATGGTGCACTGAAAATGGTTAAAAAATCCAGTGTGAAACGATGGACACTACTCATACTAAACAGACGCCATTTTGACTACATAGTGGAAGGGGAGGGACTTCAAGTTTTGAGTTGAATAATGGCGGCCAACAGTGCAAGCCCAAGCGGAAGCAACTGCTTCGTATAAATGTAAGGGTGCGCACTAGGCACTACATTGCAGTGCACTCACGTAAGTGCACAATTTCAGACCCAGCTACTGTATCATATGAAGCTAAAACAAATAATGAAATTAACATAAAATAAGCCAGAAATTAAAAGCAAATGTTTTCTAATAGATTATCCATTCACAGCTGAATAAATGCAGCTTCTACACATAACATTGGCAGACTTGTCACGAAGAGGAGAGTGTACAAATAAACCCCACATTATGAGCTCAAAATACAACTTCAGAATAAGATGACTATCTGCCAGTAAAAGCCCGAAACCAGTTTAAAGCCACAATTGGCCTTTTTCTTCTGAAGTTTACACTGCAATCACTAATCTAACACTGTAAATGTAACATCACATCACATGCATTTAGGGTCATTTCATATAAATAGTGAAATAGTTTTAACAGGCTGTTTCTGACCAATAGCTTGCGTATAAAGTGCTATATTTGGAACCAAGTTATTGGAAGGATTATTGCCTGGAGTGTTATCTGTGTATTGAGTCATGTCTGGCAGGACTAAAGTTATAGAGCCAGCCTTATTAACACGTTGTCTCACAAAGTGTGACACAAGGCGTGAATGCAGTAGCACTATTTGTCTTTTGTCTGTTATTATGGAAGCTTTGTAAACCTGAAGAAAGGTTTTCACACTCACAAATCTTATTTACACAACTAGGTCTCTTTTTAAAGGTTCTTTAGACCACCAGACCACCATGCTATCACTCTGCTGAACACTTTCTGCCTCCATTTGGCACCTTTATTCACCATTTTATCATCTTGGGATTTACTTGAATTTGATCAACAACAAGCTAAACCTTTTATGCATATAATCCATCATCTACCCTCAGCAGAGATATCTATTCCTAAAGTAAAGGGTGCTAAACGGTCGTTGGCTTAGATGTAGAAAAAACCTTTCAGCTGAAGGTTTTTAAAAAAGTAATTCAATATGTGGAATACATAGAATATGGGATAATGAAGAACCTTATTGTATTGTGTTCCCCTACTCAAGGGTTCTTCCTACTCTGATATACCTTCAATAAAGTGCCTTTTTAAAGGATAATTATTTGAAAGACTATTGTGGTACCAAAACAGTGGTTCCTTTTCGGCATCTCTCCAAGAAACATGTTTTGCCTTTCATTTGAGTGTGCACACATAAGCCAGACAAAACATGCTCATACTGCTTTGCACAGTTTGCCTATATATTTGTTCTTTGCTTTTGAAGGGTGTGTTGTAGCCCCAGCCCCTGTCTCTTGAGCCCTGCTGTGGGACTGGGCTGTAAGGATGCTTCGGTCAGAGACGGCACAGAGAATGGAGCCTTTTGTATGAGCCGCATTCATGTGCAAATGCAAGTGAAGCAGAGTAACTTTCCTATGGCCCAGCGTACCATACCACCCTTATCTCGCTTTCCCAAATAGTCTCGCAGCAAACGCGGTATTAACTTGGAAGAATTCCCACAGAAGCAGCTGAGGTTTCCTCCCTCTCCCTCAGTCCTCAGTTTACTGCTTTTGTTTACTTTTCTTATAATGGAGAGACCCAGCCATCAGACAATTGGGGCTTTACAGGAGTTTTTCTTGTTGTTAAAGACTTTAAAATATTAGAAGTCTTGTTATTTTTAAGGATGTTTACACCATTACAATCTTTTGAGATTACAAGGAAATCCGTGGGGGAAGTGAGAGGAAAAGCTTTTACAGCAGTTGTTTTCAAAGTGTTCTTTTCATTTTTCTTCTTTTTCATTTTCTGAAACAATCTTGTCAATCGATGTTTTATAGTCTTGTCAATAAAGTACAATCAAAATTAAAAAATGTCAAGCTGAGGCTTTAGCCCTTATTCACAATCTGACTAAAATGTATATTCTAATATGGATGAATTGTTTTTATTACTCTATCTACTAAACTGGGTCAAACTGTAATCTAAACCACTCTTGTCTTGCAAATATGAATTTCGGGTTTTGTGATATGGACTTGTAGACAACTGTAGACGCACAGTTACAATATGCTATAGTAGATATCATTTCCATATTACTCTTCAACAGTAAATTCATTGAATCAGTATTATTTGTCGCACTCTTCTAGCTTAAATAAAGGTTTATCATTAGTCCTCAGTACATTTCCTTAATTGCTGTCAGCACATTCCCTCATTATGCAGTCAAAGGTCTTTAGTGCATTTTCAGGTCATGGCTATTATTATTATTATTATTATTATTATTATTATATTTTTTAATGTTCTTTGAAAGAACCAATTGATGTTTGAATATCAAACAGTAACAAACACAAAACCTTCCTAAAGCCACAGTTAATACTAATTAATTTGTAAATTCATGCTCTGCTGGGATATTTCCCCACAAACTCTAAGAGCATGCTGTTCGCACAGTGTGAAAAAAAGCACAAGTTACCCATTGTGTAAGAATCAGTCTCTTAATTCAAAGAAAATAAAAAGATTTTAAAGTCAGACATCCAGCGTGCTGTAGATGTAAAAGAGCCACTGTTTGTAATCCCAGGTTGGAATGCTTCCATGCTGCTCCAGAAGGTTTGCCCTTCATCAGATGTTTTTTAGTGGCGTTTTAAGGGATTTTCTATTTGGGGCACTTTTGTTTAATCTCTGTGGACATGGGTACAGCTAGGCATGATGGGAAATCTCCTTTGGAGAGTGTTTATAATGCAGCAGACCTGAATGAGCCTTAATGCAATGAGCATCACATGAGCTCATGTTTCCCTGTGTCCCTCCACTCCCCGCCCTCCCAGCTGCCATTATCTACCCATACCCCTAAACACAAACCAATAAACTATGCTTTCCATGCCTGGCCTTGGGGTCATCATAGACCAGGATAATGCATTAGTGCTTGTGCTTACTGGGAATGCAGGGTGTTTCAGATTCAACCCACAGGAAGCGTATTATGTCTTATTCAAATTGCATTTTAATTACAGCCTTTCAAAATCCCCTTAAGTGGAACTAAATTCAACTTTTCAACCCGTTCGAACCGAAGAGTAGTAAGTGTGGCCATTAAACATATTTGTGTTTTCTGAATCCATTTCAGGCAGTGTAAACAGCATGCCATGCAGCAATTACTAAAAGAACTAGACATCAGATGTTCACAGATGATACTGCAATTCTGTTATCAGGTAGGGAACAACAGACAAATCAAGAATGCATCCAGCACATCCTCACTCTGTATAATGAGAAATGTGGTTCACAGCCATTAGGAGTTTGTAAATTAAGCAGCTTTTTCGTGTTAGTAGGTGGTTTAATTAAAATAATATTATTTTGTGAAACTGAAATACACACTCTTAAGTGTTCCTAAGTGGTTTGTGGCTTGGGTATATGGCTCATTTGAAATCAATTGAAAGGCTCATTACCAATTCAAAAGTGTTCCATTATTTTATACACAAGTCAGTACTGTTTTTATTCACCCCTTACATTAATGCATTTGACAGTATTTTTTATTTTATAATTTTTGTTATATAGTCCTCTGTATTCTTTATCACAGTGAGGGCATAAGCCAGAGGCATGTTGTGCTTGTATGTGCCCTCCACTCGCTATGAATGATAACACTAATCCCCAATCAACTCTACTCTCGCAGCTTCCCAGTTTGAGTTTCCTAATGGTGCATGACCTTTGCTTATCATCAAACAGGGCTGTGCTAACAACACAACTGATACAGACTCGTTTTGATCAACACCATGAGGACGGCAGATAAATAACAGCCATGCTGGTGCATAAAATCAGCTTTATTTGTGTAATCAGAGAGTACAGTTTTTGCAGAATGAGCAGTAAGATAATGAGTGACAGTGCTCCTAATAGGAGAGAAAGAGTGACTCTAATAACCTTAAAACTAATCTTGTGATTGGACAGCATTGACGTCTGTTGTGAATAACACCAGGCTTATTACTGTTGCACAAAACTCTGTTTTGGATACTTGCCGGATCTTGATGCAGCTTTGGATACAGTCAGTTCAGTTCAGTAGGACATTTGTATTTCTCTTAGTACTCTTTAGAAAAAACAATAATAATTATTTTATCTCACACATTTAAGAAACATTTGCAGTTATTCTATCCCAGATCAATGCACAGAAACATGTAAATGCACAAGTTACAAACTGAATATGAAATATAGTTTGCATTACTTTTAAACTTAATACAGAATGTTTTGTGAAATATATTGGGAGTGAACAGAAGAATCTTTGAAATATTTATGAGAATTTCAGAATTTCTAAGAACTCTAAACTGCAAAGCCTCTGATGAGTAGAATCAGAAGCAACTAAAAGTAATCTGAAGTGAATAATAAAATAAAGAGATAAATAAAGAATAAAAAAAATGCATGTGATAACTTTCCCAACATTATTGAGAATAAAATTTGCTGCAAATGCTTCCGTTGTGTATTGTATATTGATCATTAACATACTTGCATACTAGAATTGATTCATAATTTACATAGCATTGAATTGCACCCATCTACACTGCACTGTGTTCTGATGGCCCCATTGTTCTGTTATTTTGTCAACAACCTATATTTGTTCTCTTCATGAATATTAAGGTGTGTATATGCACAGGGTTCGCATATTATGGAGAGCACTCTGTACATAGAAGACAGCAGCTCCAGACCTCACCTCACTGCACTCTGCCCTGTCGCACTCTGTAAATAATGACTCTGCTTGTATGATGAAGTGCTGAACAAATCTTATTAAATAAACACTTGGTATGAAGACAACAAGGCAGCAGCATTGTAGACATCATGAATCTTTAATTGGACACTGAATTATATACTTATATAATAATTAAGAATATTGAAGTTAAATTGTTGCAGATTAGACAAAACCTACATTTTTTTTCAGTTGAACATACCACCTGCCCTTTAACTCTTTCATTTTGTGATGAATGCACCAATTAAAAACATTCAAAAAGACATGCATTCAACGTTATTGTTTTGAATGTTTTGTCTTGTCTCTACAGTAACGTTATTTAAAATGTAATATTGAAGACACAGTGCTTGGTCACCTTTCAGTGAGTCTCTAAATAAGGGTGTAATGAGGCAGTTAACTCACGATTCGGTTTGATAGATTCAGTGGTCACAGTTTGATACACTCACAACATATTCAAGAATGTAACAGTGGAAACAATCAAACATTCCCACTATATTTAGAATGACATTTGAACAAAGAAAAATGATGACTGGCACAAAGAAGAATGATTTACTAACGACACTAATGAGCTGGAAGCTGGGGGGGATGTGGAGGGGGGGGGGCAACTCCATATTAATGTATATGTATTTGAATTAAGTGTCATTAAAGACCGTTTGGTGGAATGGTCAGGCGTCCATATAATGTATGTGCTGAACTGAGCTGCTGATTAGCATGTTGTGAACTTTATTAAGAAATATTTACAATATAAAAAATGCTTTAAATCTAAAAAATCGATCAGATGCTAATACTCCACAATGTATTGCCATATGTCTATGATGCCGATTGATGTAGATGTTTTTGCCTTGCATTATCTGATATTTAATATATATCATGCACTGTATCTCAGATATAAATTATATTTTGGATTTTTCAAGAAGCTCTGACAACACTCAAAAAGCCCTGAATGACAAAACACATTTATTTATTCAAACAATAGAAACAATGTGAAAATATAGTAAATATTCAACTTCTACTACACTCAAAGAAGACTTTTGCATGAGAAGTGTTATGGAATACATACATGTAATCACTGATATTTAAATATATGTTTAAAATATTTTTTCTTTCTTTTTTCTCAGATAATATACAACGGCAATGCCAAATAGGAACCATGGTGGAAATGACTGAAAATGGAGAGTGGATTACTAGATTTCAACAAAGGCATTTTCATGAAAAGGGTTTTTCTTCCTCCAAGGTCTCCTCATTTTAAAGCACACTTAAATTAAATATTGGATACCTGGGCTTTTTTGGTGCCTGTACCTCTTCCACTTTGAGATTTCATATCTTTTTGGATCGCTGTTTATGGGTAATGACTATGTAAATCAAAAGAGTTGCATTAATAATAGGCCTATATATTGAGAATCTTGAGAATCTTTCAAGGTCATTTGAAATTACATAAAACAATGAATAAAAATAAAACTAAATAAAGAGCAGGAGAGAGTAGAATATAAAATGTCCACTGAATCATAAATCATGTCCTTGTATTTCTTATATATATATATATATATATATAGTGCCGTTGAAAAGTTTTAGAACACCCCAATGTTTCAAGCTTTATTTAATTGAATTTCAAATAGTTCAGGTCCAATGAATAGCA
>JBBPDE010000017.1:8427076-8441660 GCA_037974605.1 Nannopetersius ansorgii | reverse complement strand
GGAGTCCCCGGAGGAAACCCACGCGGTCACGGAGAGAACATGCAAACTCCACACAGAAAGACCCTGCGCCCAACCCGGGACTCGAACCCAGAACCTTCTTGCTGTGAGGCAACAGCGCTAACTGCTGCACCACCATGCCGCCCTATATTTGTAACCACACATCATAATTCATAATAAAAGTTATGTTGTTCTCTGCATCAGTACTTCGTTAAAACAGTAAGCTACTTCGAACAATTTAAAGTATTATTAAAGACCCATCATATCTTCTGTACTTGCTGTTTTCCTACACTACAATCACAAAGTGTGTTACACTCTGAAAAAGGAGGAGAAAAATCATGAACGTGACACAAGGGTGTTCATCTAGAATCTTTTTAACAATTCAGCATTAGCATTCTTTAATAAACATGCTATTGAAGCACATCTATGAAACACACACACACATCTTGCTTCAACAAACTTTTCTTTAACAGTCAATTTCTTTCCTTATAGATACAGGTAGCAACATACCGACCATGTTATTAAAATAAAAAATCAGTCAGTAATATAGAACAGTGTGTTTTGAATGTGTTCTATGGAATATTTCAGTTTGGTAGACATAGAAGTTTTTCTTTCTTTTGAAGCTGCTCCCCTCCAAAAGGCCAAAGGTCAAGGTACAGATTCACAGTCCATAAGCATAGTCTAGGTGTAACAGTCCATATTCTTACAGTGGGTATAGAAAAGACTCACACTGCTCAAAATATTCACATTTTGCTGCTTTGCAGCCTGAAATGAAGACACACACTCTCAAAAATTGATTTTCCTGCTACATTTGCTCAGTGTGGCTTGTAACATCCAAGTGAAAGTACCAACAGTTCAGAAAATAAAATAAAATGTGACTGATGGTGGATTTTCAAAAGGACCTTTTTACATTTTCCAGCCACTGTGTGGTCAATTTTGCTGCGTGCTTTGGGTCATGTTGGAAGGTGAACATTCTTCCTATTGACAACTTTTTGGCAGACAGCAGTATGTTTTCCTTAAGAATTTGCTGGTATTTTGCCTCATACATTTTCCACCTGCCCTGACAAGTGCCCCAGTCCCTGTTACAGAGAAACACGCCCACAACAGAAAGTTGCTATCTCCATGCTTTACTGGAGGTATGGTGTTTTTGGATGATGAGTTGTTTTGGCATTCCACCAGATGTTTTGTTTGGTGTTGAGGCCAAGTAGTTTGATTTTGGTCTCATCTGATTCTAACATCTTTTGACCGTGCCTTGCCACAATTACTTTAGCAAGGGCTGGACATTGGAAGCAAGCCCCAGTTGAGAAGTGGGGGTTCTCAATTGCCCATAGGTGGTCCGTTTTAGCTGGTGTTACACCCTCTGCGGTAACCGATAGACTGACACTTGAAGAAAGCAAGTAAGCTGAGCTCCTCCAGAGATTATTGTCAGGTGCTGGTATGGGCTGTGCAGCCTGTTAACCTGCTCCAGTCCTTTGTCTGTTGAAGCCTTCTCTCTGCCTCTGGTTGAGCAGTTTCTCATTAGTGACATTTTGCTCTGTGCAGGATCCAGATTGCACACACTGAAAGTCACAGTGGTCCTCACTATCTTCATCAGTTTCTTCAGGCTGAGATGGGGGCTGTTGTGTCTTTTCTGTCTGTTTCCTTTTTATAGTGGCTGATTCTGGTGGTGTCTCAAAGGATAAATGATCACAGGGCATGAACAGGTTTCAGTGAAGGATTCCGGAGCATCCTTAACCTTGTTCCGCCTTCAATTCATAAATAGGAAGAGGTCAGACCCCATTTTTCCTCTTTTCAGTGACTCTTTGGATGCTTTTACTTGCAATAGTGTGTGCTTCCTCAATGCCTCTTTTTCATTCCTCTAAGTAATTTCTTAATGATCTGTGGAATCTGACCCTATATATAGCCCACACTACATGTCTATTAGGAGTCTAGACCCCCCCACAGAGAAGCTAAAAGGGTGAATATTGTCATTGCAACATGTGCAATCAAAAGCATACAGGATTGTTCTGGACATGGTGGATAGTTGTTTTTAAGGGAGTCCTCTTGTTTCACTACATGTACAAAGCAAAGACATTAAAATAAGGTTGTTAGTTGTTTAACCTTGCTTAGATGCTGTAAAATTGGGCAACACATGTTGTCCTGGCAGGGTTTTCATGTATTGTTCTCATACCAGAAAAACTGCATGGTCTGCACCTTAGTGTCGCATGTTATCATGCAGTTCCTGCAGCAGAGTTTGTTGTGCATTACTCTCATAGGATTAGTTGTTTGCAAGCTGTATTGATTCTATACAAAATACCATTTTTGTCCACTGCCAGTTTATCACATTCTCTGAATAGGCATTATCCTTTGGCTATGAAACTGTTTAGCTCCTTAACTGGTGGCTTAGAACTTGACATTTTGTGGTTTAACACAGAGCCAATTGATAATACTTTTGTGCTTCTCTCAGCTTCTTTTAGAAAGGGGACATATGACACAGGTCACTGGGTTATTATCACTGTTAATGGTGAAGGTTGGGACAGTCCAAAAATAATGTACCGTCTCAGTGAGTGACTGTTTCAGTGCTAAAAAATTCTAGCTTGTCTGTGCGTAGTTCTTTTTAAGGTGTAAGAGCCATGAGCAAAGATCACTCTTTCTTTGATATAGTACAGCTCCCAAGCCTTGGTGAGATGCATCAGTGTGTACTATAAAGGGTTGGATCATATCAAGAAATCCAAGCTCAAGCAAGTAGAGCAGTCAGTAAGTTGTTTGAGTACATTTTAGTGTTGGTCAGCTGGTCATATAACTGACTGAAAGGATACAGCATAGTTTTCTTCTGTTTTGTTTATAGCTTTTTGATAATGTCAGGAGCATTGGCCTTGCTTTCTGTGTTTGCTTTGAGTAGGTCTTATAAGCCTAGAAAACTAAATACTAAAAAAAGTACTTGTTGGGAGTAGGCTGATCTTTCAGTTCTCTTACAGCTTCAGTGTCAACAGGGTCAAGTCTACCACCTTCTACAGAGACAACTCTCTTCTGGTAGTGGACTACAGGTTTGAATGGGTTGCTTTTACTGGACTTCAGTTTAATGCTGTATTATCTGAGCTGTTGCAGTCTTTTCTTTGTCATGCACATGGCTGCCAAAGACTTTACTAAAAACTAATGTATTGTATAGAGATGTTATCTCATAGCCCCTCAAGAATTCCTCAATGTGGCGCTAAAAGGCTGCTGGATCATTTGTTGAGCCAAAGAGCATACAGACCCCTTAGTGGCCATGATAAGTGAAAGTGGTCTACTGTCTTCACTGATGAACCCTTGGTGGTATTGGTGAAATTATGAATTTCCTTCTAGATTTGTGATAGGTTGGCAGTCTGGTTGTTTAGCTATCTGTAATCTACACAAGTGTAGAGTGCTGTCTTTTTTCTGACACAAACTACAGAGGAAGTGTTCTTTTAAGAACTTTCTAATCCAGCCCTTGGCTATAAGATCAGGCAGGTACCCCTTCATCTGCTGATGCTGCAGCTTAGGTATTGACATGCATGTGCATTCAACTGCTTTAATGTCTTTAAGAGAAATGCTCATTTGTAACCTTTCAGTACAAGAATTATCACTGTCTGACTATGAAAACGATTGACATTCCTCTCTGAGCACCCTTTTACTACCTGTCTCTGGTATTCATTCAGGTGGCTTAAATCAATGAGGGGATTTAATGTTTCACTTGCTGTGTTGGCACAGTCTGTGGTCTGTACAGTAATATAGTTTACTGCGGTGTGGGTAAACTATCTGGGCAGGTAGAACAGTCATGGCAGGTTGTGTTGTGCCAATCGTGTGCCCTGCTAAGAAAAGGAAGACATCCCTGTTCTAATACTCGTGAGTTTCAAAATCAAGACCTTCTGGCCACTGTGGGTTAAAATCTAGTTCAAATATTATCACTGTGTTCTCTCTAAATGGCTGCACATCTACGCAACAGTCAGTTTTAAAGGCACCATGTATAGGTACAACCATTCCCTCTTTTTTGTTTTCACTGCAAGGGTACGTGTCTGCTCTATACAAACAGTCTGTAGGAAAGCTTTTACTTTTTTCTTCTTGAGACTAGGACAGGCTGTTCTCACCATGTGCTCAATTAAGCTGACGCTTATTTAGGGGTGAGACAAGTGCAAACTCGTCACCACTAGTACTTTGTTTAATGTGTTTCAGAAGACAATCTGAAAGTAGTTCCACCCATCTCAGATATGGCATGCTAATTTCATTCACTACCATTAACTCTTAGAACCTTTAGGGTATTTTCTCTTTTATGCATCACTTGTTATTTTCTGATGTTTAGAGTTTTGAACAAGCAGCCCCCACCTAAAAAATCCCAAAAATAGAAAACCCTACGGTGGGCTGATGCCCTCGCACCTGTTGTACCCAGGATGAGCTCCAGGTTCCTGCAACCCTAGTAAGGAATGCATTTACAGTCCTATTCTGTCTGTACTGTGCTTCCAAACAGTAAACACAATCAGAATCAGAAAACTTTGTTGATCCCAGAGGAAATTATTTAAACAGCACCACTTACACCCCCCCCCACACACACACACACAGCCCTTCCATCCACCCCACACTTTTCTGCTTGTTTTCACAATCAGAAATAAAAACATATTTAGTTATTTTGACTTAAAAAAATACTTATTTAAACTTCAAAACATGTTTTTTATTTCATGTCTTTTTAAAGTCTGAGATCTTTGATTCTTCCCAACTTCAAAACAAATCACAAAACTAAGCTTCCTGTGACGTGTGAAACCCATACACACCAAATCTCCAAATTGTACTTTAGTATACAATTATGTTTTAGGTTACTGAAGCTCTCAGTTGTGTCAAGGTTTTCAGACACGTCTTTCAATCTTGCATTCAGTGGGAGTTCTTTTCTCCTTTGCTCATTGATTACACAGACCTGTGGACTGGTACCTACAGAGCGTGTGTTCTGTGGCCCTGCAGGTAACATTAATACTAATATGGTGACTTTGTGGGCCGTTAACGTGGACTGAAGATGGAGGGGTATGGGCTTTTCCTGAGGATTTCACAGGTAAGTGCAGTTTCTTTTATGTTCTTTTGTTTCTTTTATGACATGCTGTTAATGTGTTATTTTCTTGCAGGACAACCCTTGCTTTGTCCTTTCAAGTGAGTTTACACTGTCATATGTTTGCACACATGTTTGCACATATACTCTTTGCTGGTGATGGACATTTTATAAACCATTTGCACTACTGATCTGTTATTATATATTTTATAGTTATTTTGTTATTCTGTTCCACAATTGTTAATCTGTTTTTTAAATTCTCTATTGTCTTATCTTTATTCCTGTTGCTGCACTGAGCATTCTTATGACAAAATAATTTCCCTCGGGATACATAAAGTTCTTTCTTATCTTATCTTAACAATTCCCCGTTTAAAGGAGCTACTCCAGATGGTTTGATTCCGTTAAGGTTCAGACCTGTAGCATTTTGTACAATATTTAGTTGTTCCTTCCTGCTGGTGAACAAAGCACCACCTCGGGCATGTGTAGGGTTGCTGAAGTACTGGTTAGGTCCAAATTGGGGTCGCTTTGGGGCAGGAGCTTGGGGCTGGCCATGGGTGGTATAATATTGCCTAGGGACATGTTGAGACTACAATAGGGCAGAGGCTTGGGGCTGGATAAGGTCATTAGAGATTCTGCTGCAAAAATCATGGGCTTACATGGTCTCTATCTGACCAACTATCTGAGGGGTCTTGGCAGGGTAATGGCACAAATGCTGTGTATCGTCTCCTTAATGTGTCTCTTAAAACAAAGGCTTTCCAGGAATGCTACATTAGTCCACAGCTCTTTCAGGTGTCACAGCAATTCAGGGTACTTTTGGCATTGTTTATTTCACAGGGTACTTTGTAGGCTGCATATCCTCTTGTTTCACTACACGTACAGGCATAGCTGTCTATGGGACAAGGGGTTTCTTTTTGTTAATTCATTCTTTTTCAGGTGATATTTACCCACTCTGAGAGTAGCTCATCTGAGGACTTAGAATTCAACAGGAATGGCCTCATGTTTATTCTGATACTGTATTTCTGAACACTGTGTGTAAAAACGTGCTCTGAACTGAAGCTTGATCATTCTTGAGCCCTAATTTATGCTCTTGGTACTGAAACAGTCACTTCTGCCTCAACAAATGTTAGGAAACTCTTTGCCATGTTTTATCTCGGAAGTAAACTGCTTATACAACTCCGTAGCCTTCTTTCCTTGGAAATGGGTGTACATTATACATCTGAGCATGGGGAGACTTGAGTTAGGTTTTTCCTCTAAGTAGCTGTGTAACTGTGTGCCTGAGGAAATGGATTTAACAACAGCATCTACAATTTCTACCTCAGGGCAGCCTATTCTCATTCTAACGAGTTAAGCTTGAAAATGTCAACTTATCCTATCTGACCTAAGATTTTGGCTCCTATGTGAAATCATATGGAAGGTGATGGCTGTCTCTGAGCATCCTGAATATTACTGACACTGCTAAATTGCTCAATTTCTGCTTCATTTTGCCTCATTACAGTTTTCAACTCTTACACTTTTCTGTGTAGCTTCTCTCTTTTTCTGATTCTGTTCTAGCTCCATTTCTGATGCCAGTAGTCTGTTTAGTAAGTTTGTCATTCAGTGACAACAATTCTATCATGCCTTCATCTTCCAATTCTGCCACTTTGTCTCTTTCACAAGGTGTTTCATGATGTAATTAGAGACACTTAAGCTTTGCCTATCACTGATTTAAATACATTGTCTTTGGTCATTTTGGACAGCTGTCATACTAACTTTTTATTCAGTTGTTTTTCTGAGCAGTTTTCCCGAAGGCACCTCCAAAATGAAGAAAAATCACAAATGATTTGTTTTGTGTTTCCACATGAATATTTAATTTAGAAACCTTTCACCAATTCTACCATTAATGAATTAAAACATGAATGAATTAGATGTTTCTCCACTCCAATGGTTTATCCACTCCAATGCATTTTCCCATGTATTCTAATGACTTTGTACCATGTGCTCTCAAATTATTTTTAGACTGAAGATTTTACTTTATGAATTGATATGTTTCTTTAGAAGTGGGATTAATTAATGTCTTATTGTAACTTATTACAAGTGCACTTCATTAAACAAGTCTCAGGCTGCTGAGACAACTGTTCTCATCTCTATCTGCTATCCACTCGGAACTAGACAATAAGAGGTTAGAATTGACCAAAGTCAGATCAGTGTTGCTGAGCTCTCATTTTTCACACTATCCATGTTTTGATGTAATAGAATGAGCCTTTACTCTACATGATGTGAAACATCCTATTAAAAAACTAATTTTCTTAAAATTATTTTCATTTTGCAGGGTTTCAGTATCATTTCCCTGTGAAATACACTGGACATCAGTTTCAGGACCTCCTTATCAAGCACTACGCTAGTTTTGGTTCTGACAGTAATAGAACTTGGTACTGGAATGGGTTATGATAATTGATCTCATTATGACTTGGACACACATGTCACCCAAGCAGTTAAATACATTTCGATGAATTTACAATGCTCTCTGTATTTCTAATGGCTCTATTCCATACTTCCATACTCCACTGTGGATTTAAACTGGTTAAACCTATACATGTTTCAATCCATGCACTGTAAATTTAATTTGAGGATCCGCTTGTTTAGTGAATGCTGTTGAAACGAGGTGTCACTCTCATATCTGATCCAGTCTGACGTGGTCATCTCTCAGCATGAGATTCACCTCTGTCCCCATGTGTCTGCTCGCCTGTCGGATTATACTGATTCGCTGTGGCCTTGGGTCAGCTCTGGATTAAACAGCCTCAATCCCAGGTGTCACTGCACTTCATTAATTTACTCACTTTTGTCTGGAAAAGTCCCAGACGTTGCTGATCGGGTTTGGCGGGAAGCCAGCCTATGAGCTTTAAATGCAAGGGCTGAACATCAGGGTCAGCTACAGCAGGCAAGCACGAGGCAATCTACTCCAAATATGGAGCAATGGAGCTAGAGGGTGAGATGAGTATTGATGTGCACAAATGTTGATGAATATGTGGCCAGCAGCCCAGTTTTTTGGGGTTTTTTTGACATTTATTTTTCTTAGAATTGTTTCTGAATATTTGTTCAGTACAGAATATTATTCATTTTCTTATCAATTTTATGCTGAGTTTTAGCAGATGTTTTTAGAATGCTAGTCTTGCCATTAGCAGTGGTAAAGAGACAGTGGTAAAGACATTAGTATTATAAACAGTAATTAAGCTTTAAATGATTCATAGTGCTTTTAGTGGTTAGTCCTACAATGAAGACACAAAAGCTTAAGAATGCTATGAATAATGTCATTAATGAACGTAGATTGCATTTGTATATTAACATTCTTTACATAATGATAGGTAATTTGCCATGTCAAAAATGAAAAGGTTCACCTATTTTTATTCTCTCATTTTGTTTTATTCAGCACTACCAGCACATTTTACCAGCACCCTATAAAGCCACAGATGTTTTAGCATTACTCTATAAAGCCATAAATATATTAACTAGTGCTGGGCATGTTAACGCATTATTGTCACGTTAACGCGTTATTTACCTAAAGCCAACAATTATTGTAATACACGTTAACGCAGGTTTTTTTTATATCCTTTATTTTATATCCTATATCCTTTTTTATATCCTGTTTTTGGCTCATGGGGCTCGCAGCTCTATGCTTCGGCTGGTTTTCGTGGGGGTCAGTTGTCCCATTATTTTTGTCCATATATACAGGGACTTGAATGACGCCACATTCAGATACATAGACTAATATGGAGTGGGTGCCCCTTGTTTTCACTTGCTATAACCCTGTATGTTCCAGAATTATTCATCCAGCATCAGCATCTACTCTTATGGCTGAACACAATCAAATCCTCATACCAATGTTCCATCCTTAATGTAAATTGTGGTGTATGTAGCACTGCTTTCTTAAGGAATTCATTATTAAGGACATGATGGTATAAGGTGGATTTATTGGAGGGTTTAGCAACATTGAGGTCATGGAAGGGGGATTGAGGTTCGTCTGTGGGTCTAAGAAATAAGCTCTGGACTGGTGCACTCCCTGTTCAAGTCAAGTCGAGACAAGTAGGTTTATTGTCATTTCAGCCATATACACACTACACAGTGAAACAACACAGCA
Organism: Nannopetersius ansorgii; assembly: GCA_037974605.1. Lineage (NCBI taxonomy): Eukaryota > Metazoa > Chordata > Actinopteri > Characiformes > Alestidae > Nannopetersius > Nannopetersius ansorgii. Next base: position 8,432,520 of record JBBPDE010000017.1, on the reverse strand, counting down.
TTCCTCCAAGACAATGGGTCCAACACAAAAACAAAAACAGAACTTCATAAGTGCAGACAGGATAAAATGCAGAAAGTGCAAACCAAGCAAGAAAGAGAGTGGAAGAAAAACACAACAACAAAAACAACAGGACAAGACATCATTTAGTGCATTAGACAAAAGCAGCTACAACACAGATACTTTATTCTATGTCACATGATTTTTCGTTTATTTCTATGAAGGTTTGCTGAATCACAGCCAATGGCTACATCAGCTGTTGCCAGGATTATGTGCCTGGATGGATCCTAATGGTGGTTTACTACTATCCTCCATCATTTACAGTGTTTGGCCCTGGTAAAGTGTTTCTAAGGACAAAGAGACACAAGAAAATAAGGCCTTCTGTCACAAATGACTGCAGCTTCTCTGTTGGTTTTGTGAGTGAGAGAAATGCAGATATTTGCTTTTTTGAATTGTGTGTCGATATCTTGGGGAACAAGAGTACAGACAACACTTCGAAGCCAATCACTGGTAAGAATGTGTGGATTCACTCTTGTGGTTTTGATTCTTAAACAATAACCAGCCAACCCTTACTCCCTGGGAAAGGAGTGCAGCTTTCCTCCCTGCTGCAGCCGAGACAAAAGTCTCTCTCTCCATTAGAATGAATAAAAGTGACATTGCTCTGTAGGGGAACAGGAAATTGAATTAGGTTGTTATCTCACCTACTCAGGCTGACTCCGGCTCCTCTCCATGCTCTTTGTTGTGGCTTCTTCATCCTCTCATCTAGTCTAGCTTGCTCATTGCTACCCACAGAATGACAGCTGCTGTTACCGAGAAGAACTTCATGCACATATTCTGTTTGCGTTTTGAACCACAGTTCAGTAGTTGGATTTTAGCAAAAGAATTTCTGCAAATGATCTCACTTTGATTTTATAACAAATCTCACCCGTTATATAGAGGTATTTTTTAAACCACTTATATCTTAAAACATTTTGAAGACAAATCTAATAATACACTTTGGGTGTAGGTTTGGAATTCAAAGTTTATTGCTATTATGAAAGGAGAAAAGTGGCATTTTCAGTGGCATCGGTAGGTATCATTGCCGCACTTCTGGTGCCATACCCCCGGCTGCCTTGGTCTCTGGAATACCGAACCTGGGCTCCTCTTCCCTACCTCACCTTTAACCCAAATTACTTTCAACTGTTTCTTGTACTCCTGTTCTCTTTTTAAGCCCAGCTCGACCCGGAGACCGTTGTACATTCAGTGTTGTGCTTGCCTCCTTGCTGTGAGTGCTGTTTACTTCTTTCACAGCTTTAAACTAAAACCATTATGCCTGCCTCACATCTCATCTCATGCTACAGACTGTGCCTCAGCGTTCACTGAATGTCTGGGAGCCACGTCTGCCATTTTGTTTGAGGGACACTATTCATTCTTAACAAGGAGCTTGTATTTGGTTTAATACCATGAACTTGGCATCTGAGTTTTGACTTTTGCGAGGCAGTGCTGTGCTCGATTTGCCCTTTTTGATTAAATGCGAGCCAGAGCTGTGTTTCCTCTCAGCACTTTTTAATTAAATGTACTGTGCGTCTCTTTTCCCTGCCTCACAAACCACCATGACGGTAGGATTCAAAGGTTGATGATGATGATGATGATGATGATTCCACTGGAACAGATATTTTACTTCACTTTGACCTCAAAAGTCCTCATATAACTTTAAAAATGAATGAACCTTAGCAGTGAGGAAAGAAAAACCTCCAAGCCAGGTCAATTTAGCTCTGCTACTGAATTACAGAGTAACAAATAGAGTCTTGCGTATAGTGAGATGTCAAGTGATCCTCGTTGTTAAATGTTTAATAAAGTAATAGTTATGTGTATAAACATCATACCTAATAATATAATAGCAAAATATATAAATTCACATAATATCTGTGATGGTAATCAAGTAATCTATTAGTTTGCATGAGTTTTTTAACTGAACAGAATTCTACAACACTCGGATTGAGAAATTTGGCATTGAAATTGCACTGGGCCTTGTACAAATAAGAGCAATAGACCAAGAAAATAACACTTTAAATAAATAAAGATCAAAGATATAAAACAAACAGACTACAACAGATAGTATTAATAATGTTAAATATCATCATTTCCTAGCAATGAACTAGAACTAGGCAAGAAAATCATCACATCCTTCCCATACAACTAAAGGTTTCACTCTTCGTGGGAAATATTAACAGATAACTGAAAGGGAAATAGAAAAGGTTCCATTGTTTGCCCCTAGTTTTCACTGCTGCTACTCGGTGTAAGGAGTTGCATCCTCACTTGTAGCAGAACACCCTGGACATTCACTCCACTTCACCTGATGTGCCTGTCATTGGACTGTGAATCCTACACAGGCATGGGCAGAACATGCAAACTTCACGTAGAAACATCAGTCAGGCCAGGAATTGAACCCAGGACCTTCTTGCTGTGAAGGGATAGTGCCACCCCACCTCACTCCATATCTGATACACAGCAGATCTGAATGCACTTCTACGTGCTGCAAATCCAAAAAAAAAAAAGAGTTCTAATAGTTTCCCACTTGGATAAAAAACTCTGCTGGACATGGTTTTATACTGCTGTATATGGCATTTTTATGAAATTCTTCAGATTTAGAGTTAATTACTGAGCGGATTCATCAAGAATGTAAATTCAAATATTCATTCTCTGTAACTATTTAATCCTTGCTAGGGTCGCAGGTAACCAGAGCCTATCCCATGTCTTTGGACTGCGGGAGAAACCAGAGACCCCGTAGGAAACCCACGCCACCGCAAAGAGAACATGCAAACTCACAGACACACACAGGGTCAGCACACAGATTCAAACCCCCAACTCTAGAGATGCGCCACCATGGGGAAAGATGTAAAGCTGAATTATGTTTTTTTTTAACCAAATACTCAAATGTAATCAAGTACTTGTCACAGCCCACATTAAAATGTTTTGCTCGCACCACAAGTAATATGCCATGACACCTACCATGAAAAAAAAATAGTGTGTGCAGGATGTCTAGCATGGCCATCTGTTTGAAAAAGTTTTTCAGGAAGCTTTGATTCTGCAGGATTTTAGAGTCCCAGTATGTGAGTCATTTGCCAAGTGTGGATAATAGCAGGATTTAGAGCAGGATCTTTGGGCTAATCTCCAGCAAACCAATATTGACTCAGCAGAAGTGCTTGAAGTCCATTTAGGCCTACTTCAGTCCAAGGCCACATAGTCGAATGGACAAAGACAACAGTGCTTGCTGGTGCAAAGTCAAGGTCACTGTCTTATTTCTTCCCTTTTTCATAATGCGTTATACAAATAGACTTTGTTTACAGAAATCACAAAGCCGTCAATAAACGAGGAGCTACCCACAGCATTAATTAGCAATTGGGTTTTTGTTTATAGTCACAGGCTTTTAAATAATGCAATGTATAACTTCCAGCAGCTGTAAGCCTGCATATGTATTCAGGCTCACTCGATCAGGGCAGGCTTGTTGCAATGGACAGGCCTCAGAGGACTTTCCACCCAATTTATTTTGCAAGGCCTGCTCAAAACCTGTCTGAAATACATAGCAGTGAAATGATCTTCATACAAACATTAGCTCAGATTTTAGAGTTGTGCAAAAAATCAGGACTTTGAAAGCTAGCACATCTTGAACAGTTTCTTTCTTGTTTGCAACCAGGTAATGGAAGTCTATTAATAACTATTGTATAGACTTCAGTTTATTGGAAACTCCTACATGTGTTCAATAAGTCTGACAGAGGCTTGTGCTCATATCATACACTACAACAAAGTGATTTTACTGCGAAGAAAGTAATTTTGAAGTTACACAAGACGCCTCAGATATTGCAGCCCCATAGACATTTAACTCCTCATTTAACTCAACAGTTAATTAGAAATTTAGAGCATTAGATGAGGGAAAAAGGCCCCTGTGCTTTGGCCCAGAAGGAAATCAGCCATTTATGCTACATGCATGTTGCTGCTGTTGGAAAACAAAATCTTGTACTAACTATTCACGTTTGCTTCCTTTCTCTCAATAAAAGTTAATGTAAAACCATTTATTCTATAATTTTTTTTCTAATGGCCCTATTATCATAACATTTTGCCACAATGCAAAATGCAGCTAGTGTTTTTAAATTGTATCAAAAAATAAACATAAAAAAATGGAGATGTGAGGTTTTGTTTGGATAGACACATTGCCGTAACAATGCAAATTTCCCCCTTTGGTATCACTAATAAAGGTGTATCGTATCTTACATAATGTCCTTTCTCACTTAATGTCCTTCAATATTATTAGCATTTTATTATTTTAATAATGAATTTTTTCAAATACATTACAGTTATTGAAATGGGCACTATGACCATGATGCAAATAATATTATCTAGATATTGTCACGATCGTGAAGGCTAGTCCCCCACGACCGAGAGCTGCCTTGGAAGAAGCAGGATGGAAACCAGGGCTCCATGCTGCGGTGCGTTTATTTAACAAAAAACAAGGAATAAATCAAACAGGCACGTGGGCCAAACAGGAACGAGAACAGGAACAGGGCAGGAACAAGGCAGAACTAAGGTGCGTGCGATGGACTGATAGCGAGAACTAAAACAGACAGGGCTTAAATGCAAACAAAAATCAGTGGGCAAACACAAACAGGTGGAACACATGAGACACGAACAGAAACAGAACAGAACACGTGACATAAGCAGAACTCAGACAACACATCAAAATAACCGCCCCCCCCCCCAGCATACAGAACAGAAACAGAACAAAACGAACCAGAAACACTAACAAAAACGCAGTGGCCCTAACCGGCCATTGGCCCAACCGTGACAGATATCTAACATGTTGTCAAACAACAATTTTATTTATTTGAACCACTTCTTAATCTGGAAAGAAAATAATTAAACAGATTCTATGATTTAATGTTTGAGTTTCACCAAGCCATAATGATCAGCTATTACATAAAAAAACTTTGTGTCATCATTGTAATTTGCTTCTTTGCTACATCTTTTAAGCAGGGTGATGCCATAATGTTTGCCAGAGGTTACAAACCAAGGATAATTATTGAAAAGGTATAAATCTGTTTAAACATCTTTTAACCCATGACCCACTTAGCACAGCCATAATTCATGGCGCTCTTGTGCCAAGAGATTTAAATTTTTTTACATTACTACAAAGACTTCCAACCTTTCCTTGTATATGGAAAGGGAACTAGACAGTGCAATAGTAGAAACTCTGCTCACTCTAAAAGAACCTCTGCTTTGAATCCAAAATACTGGACGCTTTAAATTAAAAATTAACCAGATTTCAAGCTTGACTTTGAAGTGGTGCTGCCGTCACAGACTCGACATACTCAAGAGAGGGAGAGAATGGGGGTGGAAATAAAGAGAGAGAGAGAGAGAGAGAGAGAGAGAGAGAGAGAGAGAGAGAGAGAGAGAGAGAGAGAGAGAGAGAG
>JBBPDE010000017.1:8394860-8404893 GCA_037974605.1 Nannopetersius ansorgii | reverse complement strand
TACTATATTTCAGCAACAAATAGATGTGCTACTTAATCATTTATTTTTCTTTATTTCTTTGGGGGTTGTTTTAATTGGACTTTACTTGTTGTATTTTCACTAACTGTTTTTTTTTATTATTTGTAATTATTATTGTTTTATTGTTATTGCTATTATGATAATAAAGTATATTTCTATTTAAAACTTTGCTCAAATTCTGTCCTGGGTTTTAATTAATTAATAATTCAAAGAAATAATCACAAACACACTTAAAGGACAGGCAAATTCGTTCAGATTTAGCCATTTGATGATGCATCCACTTTTAAAAAGGTAAAAAAAAAAAAGTATCGTATCAGTATCGGTATCGGCGATACTGGCTCTGCATTTACTTGGTATCGGATCGATACCAAATTTTGTGGTATCGCACACCACTAGTGCTTGGACTGTGCAAGCGAGTGGCCTGCTCGGACACTAGCTCAATGTTCAGACCAGCAGATCCCGATCCTCGACGACCGATCGCGTGGCTGTGACGACGACGTCTGTTTACCTCAGCACCGCCAACGCTGCAAGGCTGCCGAGAGAAGGACGACGTTTGTGGCAGCAGTGAGTTTTTTTCTTGCGCTACGGCACGAAACGGCCATGTTGTTTTAGGCCTCTCCGCTCCCAAGCCACGCTACAGGCCTGCGTCAACTCTGACTCCTTCCTTTGGTTGGGTACCCATTTTCAGTTCTTTTTCCCAATAGCTCAGTTTAGAGTTATAAACTGCCGGCTTTAGGACAATATCTAGCCTAGGGGTGTTATTTTGGGTTTGCTAAAAATACTATTGACTGTGAACTGAAGTATTTCTGAAGAGTCGAACTGAAAAGAAAAATAATATTTACTATGTGTTGAAGCATATTGTTTAATATATGTTGGGTTGCAATGTGTATACAAGTATTTAGTTTAAGTAAACAGTTGAACTTCATGTTTGGTGCATATGTGCATAATTCATTTGGGTAGTTCATACCATGGTGCTAGTGCACACTGAGTTTAAGGTTTAAGAGTATAATCACAGGTAAGGATTCTAAAAAGGTTAAAAGCCATTGGGGACACCTGACTCAATAGAAACAAGGAAAAATAAAAGTATTTACAGTAGAAGGTGGTAAATTAAGTAACAGACTGGATTTCAAAGTTAATTCATTTTTTGACATTTATGTTAGGTGTAATCTTTACATAAGAAAACCCATTGCTGTAATAGCTGTGCAAAGAGTAACATTTCAAGTGAATTGTAATTACCTATACTAGTGCATTAACTAATTCTAGAGAGAGAGATCTCTCACCACACGTGGATTCGGGGAGCGCACTCCAAAACATAGCCAGGCCAGCTAGGGGGCGCTACATCTGGAAGTGCCCCTTTGGGTTTTTGCAAAATATAAGCTAAGTGCTAATCTTAGGCTATCTCACATGGTCCAGATTTCGCCCATTCTAGACTAAACACAGACATTTAAAGCTTATAATTTGTTTTGCTTTGAAATGTTTAAAGGTCACTGACATAGTGATCTAACAAAGATTTAAGTAAAGAACCTGAACATAGATATGTTTTTTAATATCTGACTGAAATTTGGTCAGATGATGAGATGTACCTAGCACATCCAGGGAACCTAGACTTATTTTATATCACCAGATTGTGGAATCACACATCTAAGTGTGATTCCACTGTCAGTTTATACCTATGCAATTAATTAATCAAACGTGTAATCTTTCCATTTCTTGAAGGTCTAACCAATGGGAGCGCTTGCTGGGCTACATCTACCTCGATACCTTGGGACAGAAAAGTCTGATCATAACAATGCTGTGATACATTCTGTACTCATTTAATTAACTTTTACATAAAACAGTTAAATATATATACAAAGTTGGTCAACCAAAAGCAGTAAAGAACATGACATCATATTAAAACATCTAACACTCATTACAGGCTGTACAGATTCCACATACTATATATAGATTAGCAAAGTATTTGACATGTGATGATAGAGAGAAGCATTATGGCAGAGCTAGACAGGACTTGAAAGACTTTAACTACTACAACAGATCAAATACATCAAGGACAGTGGTCATCAATCCTCATCCTGCCATGTTTTTGATTGTCTGAAGCAGATTGTGTTTGGATCTAGACTCCCCAGCAAAGTAGATATTCAGGACCAAGGTTGATGACCACAGCTTTAAAGTGAGATTTTACATTTTAATGACTCTGGACAATGGAGCCCAAATCACTCTCTTGTCTGGACAGGGCCTTTAGCAAAGCAAATCAGATAAACGCTGGCACGTGTACATTTTTAGATTTTTTTCTAGGTTTAACAAAGGTAACTAGTTAGCCAACAAGACAGGCTACAGCATTAGACTTTTGATATGGGACTTAGCAATAGACAAGTCAGCAGTGTCTTACAAGCTTTGTTATTTACTTTCTTTTTTAAACATTAGAAAAGTGGATCTGCCTCAATCTACTAGAGTAAAGAAGCATGATGCTCACTGTGTACGGACGACTCTGCACACAAATGGGTTCTTAGGTACAGGGATGGAAAATCAGGATGGAAAATACAAATACTTCTACTCTATTTATAGCTGTTTAGAAATAATAGGATTAAAAATGTTGGTAAAATGTAACAATCAAAAACAAACACAGCACACTGTTAAAAAGTCAGAATGTTTAAAAGGCCAAATTATTGGGTGGGGACATGTCACTCGACCCCTTCTAAGTCTGCACTTATGTTTGCATAGTTAAAATATAACAAACATAATGATTCTATTAAATGCAAACAAAACATTACAAGAGTGAGATATATACTATGATATATGTATTGTATTCATGTCCTAAAAATAAATATATGTTTAATTAGCTTATTCTAGTAAAGTATTTTGCAGACTTTGAAAGGTTTTTCAATATTTATTATTCTGGGTTTTTTTCATTTTTTGCTTGACTTTATTTGAAAAACACTTCAATCACCAAAATAGCTGGCAGGTGTTTGCTTAAGTGATGTGCCTTGCTGCATAGCTGTAAATGGCATTTCGTCCATAGATTCCTTTGAAAAATTCCTCCTTTATTCTCTACCATAAGCCTACCATCATTAAAACGAAATATTTCAAGGAGACTGGAATGTGGACTCAGAGCTGCCGCACTATTGTACTGCTTTCAGTGGTCTGCATTAATAACACATGGCTGCAGACTGAAAGTGTCCTTTACGGTTCAGCAAAGGAATAAGATCAAATATAAGGAATATGCAAGCTGAAATATCTGTTCTGCAATTACAACCTCAAATAAGTCATACCCCTGTGGTGTATTGGAGATGTTTTATAAAAGTTTCATATAAAGTGTTGAGAACTTTGTAAAGTCAAGTTTCTTCATAAGAGAAATTCTTCAACAGAATTTTAGATGCAACTGGCTCTACCTAGAACCTTGTGTTTCAAGTGTCTGGCTGTTTAGTTATGTATGCTCATGCTCCTATAAGAGGAAAATATAAACGAAACTTGTGAACAATATGCATTAGTATTCAAAGCGTAAGGTCTGATGTTCGTTTCTCAGACGGTTTTCTCAAATATAGCTGATAAGCCCACTGTGTGGGAGGGAAAAGACAGTTGCAAGCTTTACATAATGGATAAATGGGAACAAGAAAGGTATGTAGAACAGAAATCCAGTCAACGTATGACTGGTATAAAATGCAGGACCTGCACAACTCTGCTGCTGCACTGAGAGGCCTATTACAAAAACATCTTAACTCTAAAATCTTTTCTGCTTAGTCACCATGACAACTTCATTTAGGTCTGGATGTAGGACAGCAGCTAATACACAACAAGAAAAAAGTTCATTATCAGTAGGCCAGACAAGAAATCCACTTTATCTAACCAACATACCATCCAAAATGTCCTGAATACAATACTAGCGTGGCTAGCATCTGGGGATGAAAACTCAAATGGGGAAATCTATTTATTTCCATGAAATGTTTACAAGTAATTACTAACCATAACTGGGCTATTTTGGAATTCCTATTCTGATAAGATAGTATTAGACAAACTAAGACTGCATTAGTAAAAATCTTATCCTGAAGTTGATTTTAACTTTAGACTAAATGTACAAAGTTCAGCATGAATTGACTCTTGTTCCACTCTGTGCAGAACATGCTCATGGCAGGGTTTGGTGGTCTTTCGCAGAGTTTTCTCATGATAGTGGTAAACTGTCACCTCTGGGGCTCGGGGAGTGAAGCGAGGCACAAGGGGCCGGTTCCATAGATGTATTTTAATTAAAAAAAAACACACAGACTCCCTACAGAAAGCAAATAGGCACGAGGACATTTAAACACAAAACAAAACTAATTTCAAGAAACACAAGGAGCAGGGAAGGTCAGGGTCATTGTGAGGGTTGACCAGCAACTAAAATACAAAACTCCAAAACGTAAATACTCAAATACACTCAGACCAGAACCAATAAGAAAGCACAACCACTTAACATAATTACAAAACACAGGACAATTGACAATGTGAACACAGACACAAACCTACAGCATTTCAAAATAAGAGTCCCAATAACCATGTGCTTAACTTAAAACAAAGGCAGCCTCTAGGTCTGAGGTCTCTAGCCTGAGGTCACAGTCAAACAAGCCTCTCTCCCTCACTTTCACAGTCCCACTGTGTGTATATATATATATATATAGTAAAATAATAAAGTGCTTCCCTGGCTGAGCAGATGTGATTGATGTCTTTTATCACTTTTGGCATGTACTACTGTCATGGGGCCCATAAGAGTGGAAATGGAGCGAAGAAAGCCACTATCAGCCCATTACACCAGCCCCTCGTTACCTGGGCAACCACGCTAAGTGTCACTCAACCCTAGTGATCGTGGTGTGCATGTGTATGTGAGATATTACGCTTAATGAGAAGACTCACAGTTTGTGATAGCTTGTCTCAACTGTAAACAGCTAGTGCTACCCCTAACAGAAGCAACAATGAGCAAGACAAACATGAGTCAACCTGCTACTCCCCTGAATATTTTCCTAGTGATTTATTAGGTCATCAGGAGGTTGATATTAAGTGCTTAAGGCATTTAGAAGGTCATTAAAGGCCTATTACAGTCTCCTCTTTCCAGAGCATTAGCAATAATGTCTGTGATAGGCAGCAATATTGAGCTGCTTGTGGAGAAAAAGTGTCCTTCGCCTTCGTTCCTCTTCACATGACATTACCCAAGCTGTCACACTTGTCCCTGCCCACAATCCCCTTAGGGGCCACCGAGCTGAGCAGAAGTCAGGCAGAAAGAGCAGTTTCCAGGTTTTCACTGGTCTAAAGAGAAGACTCATAAAGACTGGCTGCGATCGTTTTGAGGTCAAAATAGAGTGAGCTTTGATGAAGACGTACATCATGTGACAGTAACTTAAGAAATGACAGATTCACAAGAACTACCTCGGGGTAGCTGACATTACAGTGATGAGAATGCTTTTACAATTACAGAAGACATATTGGGGCAAAGTCATTGTCGCTATTGATTGCTGCCTCTCAAATGTCCATATTGTGAAAGCCGCATAACTCTTTTATTATAGCAGCCACTGTCTGTCTTAATGGTCTCTACACTTTGAGTGCAGCCTCTTAGTTACACCTTGGAAAAATAGTATAGTGAAGTGTAGTTTGATTTTCTTCAGAACATATTTCATGCATTATAAAGCATCCTAATAAGGAACATTAAGTTCTGTGAGCAAACAGGAGCATTTGTCTTCCATTACACAATGCAGGTCTTCAATTAGTCCCCAAGGATTCAATCGAATATTTTATCACTTTCCAGTTCGGTTTGGACATCATTTCCAGAATATGTTTTAGACTTGAATTGTGCTCAGATATCATGTTCAGGTTTTCACACCCTACCTCCTGCTATTAACAGATATTAATGAGGGGAAATTTAACTGGTGCTATCATTCAGACTAGGTCAGTTTCAGACGTAAGACTCACATTTTGGTCAGGAAAGGTCAGATTCAGACAAGATTTTGTCCTTCTCAGTTCAGGTTTCAGCTTGGGCTCAAAACTGGCTGAAGTTGGGCTCAGACCGAAAGTGATTGGACCAATCCAACACAAAGAACTATTTTCTTGAAATATATTTAAGCTTGTTTACTTCTCAAGCTTGGCATTGGTCCAGATGTGTGTCTAAAACTGTAGTAATCCATGTACGTTATGAACAGATGGGTTGTGAGAGGCTTCCACATTCCACATCAGATGACATCAGAACATCCACTCTCAATGTAGCAATAAGACAACACAGCTCCATTTTTACATTTACTTTCATTGTCTTTCCATTTATGAAACAGAGCGCACCACATATGACAGTAATGCGCTGAAGATGGAATTAACTCAAAATTGAATCACTGCAAACATGAAGAGTGTAGCAAAAGAGAGCGATATTGCATTTGTTGGATTTGTTGCCAAGTGAAGCAGCTTACTCTCCGAAAATAGCTGAGCGTAAACACAACCCTCGGTGCACAAACATATTTTTATTTGCTTGTGTTCGGGTTGGATGGTGTTTGCTAATTCGGCATTGATTGGGGTTTTACGGTCAATGAATTATGAGTTTATGAAAATGTTCGGACGTGACCTATTCCCAGCATTTTCTGGAGCTCTGCCATACAAGTTGGCTGGAGCGAGGCCTGCTGTTTAATTCCCTCGGGACAGGCTGCTGTTTAATCCGTTCTCTTTGTGTAATGCTAAATGTAGAGGGGGCCGCTGTAGACAAAATATTATGCTGTCATCATAAAAATAAAGTAGCGTTCACCTTAGGTCAACTCAGAGGGAAAAGAGTTGATTCAGCAGAGTCAAGCAGAGCAGACTAAAATACAGTGAGGCATCACATTGTGGCTTTGTCCTTAGTCTCGAGGGGAAATGTAGTGTGAAAGAGGGCTTGTCCTCAGTGCGGTGTGGTTGGAGGGGGTTTTGTTTCAAAGTTGCAGTAAAATCAATGGATTATGTCAAAACACCAGCAAGCAAGAGCAAGCTGTAAAAATTCACACAACAGAGACGGAGAAGAGGAGCAAGAAAGAGAGGGGAAAGAAAGAGAGTGGGTAATTGTTTTGACACTGCAAACTATGTTAAACTTTTATTATCAAGGACAAAACAAGAAGCTAAATCTGTAAACCTGTTGCAGTGTAAGTCTGTTGATGTATGTTTCCACTGTAACGAAAGAGAGCTTCAGACAGCTGTAAATATGAGTTATCTGTATGAGAGACTCATGGGATGAGATAACAAATACACTCTAAATATGGTGCCACAAAACTGTTTGGAACCTAAGGACCCTTTCAATAAAGGCACTTCTGTAATTGAGCCTTGCAAACCTTTTGAAGAAGATTTAATATCAATAGGAGATTTTATAAGGAACCATATATCCAAACCAGGAACTATATATGTGTGTATATACATTTTAGTGCTTTTTTTTTTTAGACAAAGTCTGAGGTGACCAGTTACAAAGCGACACAGATGCCATCCCCTATATACAATAAAGATGTGAAATGTTAAACAAGGAATTAGTAACTAAATGTGTAACTTTTCAAATATAATTCAGTTAAAAGGAACAAAAGTAGTACAAATTCAACAAATCTAAACTAAACAGTGTAAACAAAACTAGTTCATACCCACCTCTGGTTTGTTGTAATCAAAATCAGGCACTGACGAGTGAGACCCAGAACGAAAGGAAGAGAAAAACAAGATAAAATGTAAAACATCCCAGAAATACAGGCTCAAACAAAGCACAAACAAATGTCTGCCTGGAAAAAAGAGATGGAATACCTGATTTATCTTTTTCAAGCTCAAGTGGTTCCTTTCTGTGCTCTAATGGATGCAGCGAAAACAATGAAAGCACACATTCCTCTCCCAATCAACATAAACTCAGATTCTATAAATACACAGTGCTGCACAAGCCTCAGCTCTGCGCTGTGTTTCATAAAATCATCTTCTGTGCCTATATCCGGCGGAATCTATATGTTGACTTATTCATGTATGTGTATCTGCTTTCGTGCTGCGAGGTGAGGCTGCATGTGTTTTCATAATGATGGTTCCAGTTTCAGGCGGCATCTCAAAACTAGTGGGGCGCGCTCGCAGAATGCTAATGTTCCACCCACTGAAGAGGCATTACCCTCACTCCTGCATGCTTATTCCCCAAAGCCCAGGGCCAAACCCAACTTCTACAGTGTCTGCGCTGTACAGTGGCTGAGAACAGGGAAAGCATGAAGGGTTAAAGCAGCGTGATGGAAGGTAAAAGAAAAACGTGGGCTGTGGGGTGTTCAGATAAAGGTGCTGGTGCTTAGCGGTTGGTCTCACAATTCCATTATATTGCACCCCAGGAAAAGCAGTTGAAAGTGGAAGGAATCTCCTGGAGACTCTGACAGCTTTCACACCTACATCACCTTCTGTTTATTAAGGCTCAAGGACGTCTACTTTGTTTAAGGCCGAAACACCTGCCGTGCTTCGCTGAGCTTGTTTTCAAACCGCTTAACTCTCACAGGCCTGCATGTGGGGCTCATGGCTACATAACATGCATATCAGTTTGAAAGTACAGAAATGCATAACGGAAAAAAAAGATTTAATCAAGTTCTGTATCTCATAATTGCATTTATTTATTTGTATACATCTGAATTAAATGTAAATGCTTGCTTCCTATGCAGGAGAATAGGGGGTACTCACTTGGAAAATGGTTTGGCACCATGACTGCGCTGCCAGTACCTTATGCAGCTATTAGCATAGAACACGCACAGCTCATTCCAGGCAGTCATTAAGAATTCATGAGAGCAGTGTGAATGTGCTGAGAGGGAGGTGACAGGACTCTCAGCACTGAACACAGTGGACGACCAAACCCATAGAAAACTCTCGCCCTGTAGATGCCTGATAGGTGGGAAAGTAGTTAAAAAAATAAATAAATAATAACTGAAAAATAATAACCACCTGCCAAAATGCACAAACCTCTTTCACCATATTTACTGTTATTTTATTCATCCGTCTAGGTGCAGACAGTTTTAGCATCATAGATGTGATATATTCAGAGATGTTAGTTTAAAAAAATGAACTGTTATAATTTACGTCAAAGGAATGTGGCATAGCATGCTATAATTATTATATGAATTTTACAAACTGACAAAGCATCTGCTAATGCACACCCCGCTCTCTCTGCTGTCTCTCAATCTGGACTGGACATGTATCATGCCAGTGCCAGCATCAAGGGGAGGCATTCGAAGGCATTGCCCTCCCAACGAGTCGCCACACACCCCCTACACCCTGTAGTGTCACTCGTATGAATATTGTTCGCGATTAATAATGCCCCCCCATAGTCAGTTAGATGCCAGCCCCGTTAGATCCGCTCTGACTCCTGCTCTGCTTTATGCTGTAACCTATGACCAAAAAATTATTTATGACTAGCCCATAATCAACACTGGAAAAATAATGTATAAAACTGCAGGACACAGATTATATTACTTTAAGGCACAGAATCTAATATGGAGGGCTGGACTGGGACATAAAGATCTTACTGGGGGTTTTGGGGTAGGGGGGCCCAAATTTCCCTCGCCAGCCCAAATTTACCATCGGCCCACCCGATATGCCCAATGGACAGTCCAGCACTGCCTGCATTTCTCTTTAGTAACACATTCACAGCTTGGGCAGTGAGGGGAGAGGTAACAAATATTCAGCAACACTGAAGGGCAATATATATAATGAATATATACGACAATAAAATGCAAAAATAGCTCTTTAATACTTTAAAGTATGTGGACTTACTTTGAGCGGTTACTATTACAAGCATGTAATTTGGGAGTGCTGCAGCCCTGCATCCAGACGTGTTAATATTATCGTGATTGCTGTTATTAATTCCTTAATAATTTCCTGGGATTTTCCAGCATCTCCTGTGCTTGATAACTGCTCAGGCAAACAAATGCCTGAGTTTTAGTAATTCCTCATGTGGCGGGGGCTATGTAGGTGGATATGTGAAGGTGAATTTAAGGCCACTACTGATGTATACACCAGTTGGCTATTTTTAAGTGATCTAAGACCATAAAAGCTG
>JBBPDE010000017.1:8342213-8354436 GCA_037974605.1 Nannopetersius ansorgii | reverse complement strand
AAGTAGAACGAACCTGGGTGTCCTGTTAGAGTATATCTTAAGGTGAAAGTCCTTAAGTGGCGTTGTCGTTAAAGGGTAGGAGTATAGATAAATCTAAAAGTAGCACTTGATGTGTGTCCCATCGGTGACAGTGCTTCAGACCTAGATCGCCCCGCCACACAACTTTTATGATAAAGACAATCCAGGAAATACAAAACTGTTGTCCTCTGTGGTACAACATTGAATGGTTGACCTTTAGGAACACAACCAGTGGGCCTTATATGCTCATGATGCAAGGTGCATAAGTTTCTGAAAATTACACATGGACCCTGTCTTCCCTTAATGTCGAAACAACCTCATTGAATTGCATAGGGCCCCAGGATTGTCAGGATCACACTGCAACGTATGCACTTTTAATGAATTTCATTTCTAGCAAAGCTATGTATGAATAACATACACATATTAAAAACTGACATGGGACACACTGAGAGCCACTTTGCATAATCAGTTTAGCAGCCCGTCTTTTCCAAGATCACAAAACCCCATGATTTCCAAAGAAGCCTAAAGTTACTGCATGTCCCTGATGACCAGTGCAGAGTTGCACCCAGAAATAACATTATTCTACCCAGTTCCCAGAAGCATTGCTGCAGCAGGCAGTCTACAACAATAGACAATAAACCTAATAGAAAGAGAAAGACAGAGAGAGAATATGAAATCTATTGATATCACAGCAATAATAAAATCTTCAACTAGACTGGTGACAAAGGGAATAACGTCTTTTTACCATCAAAGCTATGAGTCATTTGACAGCTCTTGTAGCTCCAAGTCCCATGAAGAGTTTGTTTTGAGACAAAATGTCTTGCTCATGGATTGCTAATAGATATTGGAAGATGTTTTGATGTGGTATATAAGAGCAATTTATGGTTGTTAAAGCAATTTATGGTTGTTAAAGCCATTAGCAAATTGTAATGTTTGTCTCTTGAAAATCACAAACCAGCAAGTACACAGGTGCATGGGTTGCTGTAGAAAGGCTGAAATTTGTTTACTGGCACATCTGCTCATACTGGCAGGAACAGATTCAGAATTTTTCATAGAGGGTTTTTCTATCAATAACTCACCAGAACAAACAGAGCCATATGATGCCATACTTCAGCTGAGGAGGGAAAAAAACAGCAAACTTTTTATTACTTCGACCTTCTCAGGAAAAGCAGGCAATATTCAGGCTATTTCATTTACTTTGTGTTCTACTCCTGTTCACTGAGCACATTAAATGTAAGATACTTATCTGCATTAATCTGCATTTCAAATACATCTATTTCCCTTATCTGATTTTTGGTTTTGAATGTGATTTAGCAATCTATCTTTTTAGAACGCAAATGCTATAAGTTGTGCTTAAGAAAGATTAAACGTCATGTACCAAAGCAATTTCTAAAACCTATTTGCATGAATTCCAAGCCCTTCCGTAATGCCATGACTCGAGTCTTTCTTTTCTTTTCTTTTCTTTTCTTGTGACAGTGCAGAAAAGAATACTTTTCTTCTGTATTTTAGTGACAACTTCTGTCTCAGTCATGCAGCAGGTTATGCCAGCCCATAGTGCCCTGAGTAATGCCAGCAAAGGACACGCCTTTACTGTCATCCACATTAATTCAGCTTTCACTATTTTAGGACACAGTACACTGTAAATCCTTTCATCTGACCCCCATAGGCACCCCGTCTCCTCTCAACTCCGTAAAAACCCCATTCAGAATTATAGTGCTCGATTTTTAAGCATTAAAAAAGCCATTTTCCTCCCTGGACTGCAGGTAAGGCTGGTCCTAGATCCCTTGCCTGGAGTGACAGTGGAGATTTATTGCCGCAGCCCTAATTGAATTTGAATTATCAATAGGTACTTAAATATTGGGGAACTTGGCTATCAGAAAGACTCATTTCAGCAGAGTAGTTTTCCAGACGGCACTAAAAATGTGCATCTCCATGCAAAGATCAGTTACCCCTGTGGCGCTTCCCATAATTTACTTTGCTGAGGGTTTTTTGAAGAGGCATATGCTGCATTTTAAATGTCATTTTCTTGGCCAATGCAAGATGCAGAGGGAGCTGGATCCTGTATCTGGCTGTCTCTTGCATTATGGATGCGTGGACCCGAAGATGCTGGGGACTTACAGCTGGAATACTCAGGCAGAGACTGACTAAAGGCTCCTTATGGATTACATGTGTAAGCAGAGTACATAGTATTTGCATATCTGAACATGATTAGTCAGATTTTCTTCTACCACAATGCCAAATCTAATCTGGGAAATTATGAAAAATACGGCATCGCTGATGCCCATTATCACAGAACCGTATTATTACGACATGTATGGAAGAGGTCATGTTTCTCCGATGAACAGCCTAGAGGTTTGAAACAATCTGTGGTCTGACTTCCTGGCATGTCCATTGAGATCGTTTTATTTAATTAACTCAACAAAACAAGAGCTTTATAATTCAGTTGGTGCTTTTGCCTAGAGCAACTTACATATGCCAGGCATTGAGTCAGCTCTCTTAAAGTAACTTCCTAACACAACATCCATACAGCAGAGGCAGATGATGTCAGTAGGGATCAGTTTTCAGTCCTTGATAAAGATCACTGATCCTTAGGCCATCTATGCAGTAGAAACTGTGAAAATTACATCTGGGATTTTATTCGACATAGCTAGAACATTATCTTTAATCCTTACAAGAATGGCATTAGTCCATTGGTGGAAAGGTCAGTATCAGGGTTTCTATGGAAACAAACTGTCCACATATGTTAATGCATGTTCATGAAAATAGTAGAATGAGTGGAAAAAGAAAATTAAAGAAATAAAGTGCCATACACTTATCATAACATTAAAACCACATGCCTTTGACCAGCTTTGACAAACACTTCACCACATGACCTCTGAAAGTGTGCTGTGTTGTCTGGCACCAGGAGGTTAGCAGCAGATCTTTCAAGCACTGTAAGTTGTGAAGTGGGGCGTCCTTGAACCACATGATACTGTTGCCATGATGTTTCCGTGTACTTGACAACAATATTTGAGTATGTGGTAGATGTCAGTAATAGCCACACAAATGCCAGGACTCACGGCTTCCCAGCAGAACATTGCCCAGAGCATCACACTGCCTCTGCTGGCTTGCCTTCATTCTAATGCCATCACTTTTCCAGGAAAGTGATGCACCCACATCCATATGTCTTCTACATGAAGTATGAGAAGATGTGATTATTCAGATTAGGCTATTGCGTTCTAGACATCACGCTACATATCTATGGTTATTGCGTTGGGATGTTCAGATGTCTTTCTATCCTGGCCAGCATGAACTTTTTTTCAGCAATTTGTGTTACAGTAGCTTTTCTGTTGGAACAGACAGGCAAGTCTTCATTCCCCACCTGCATCAGTGAGCCTTGGATGCCCCTGACCCTGTTGCAGGTTCAATATGTGGCCCTCTTTGGACCACTTTTTTTAGGTAATAACCCCATAAGACCTGGCATTTTGGAGATGCTCTGACCCAGTCATCTAGTCATCACAATTTGACCCTTGTCAAAGTCACTCAGATCCTTTCACTTGCCTTTTCTCAATGTCAAGAACTGATGGTCCACTTGCTGTCTAATATATCCCACCTCTTAACAGGTGCCATTGTAATGAGATAATCAGCTGAGTGGTGTATAAAATGAAAAATGTGCTTGTGGACTCTCTTAATAATTTCTTATTAATGATCATTAAACATGGCAAGAGTTTATTGTGACACCTGTTTTAAAATAAAAGGCTTTAAAAGACATATAAAGAGTCAGTTTTTACTTCTTCCTCTTTTGTAAAATGTAGACATTATATGTAATGTGCATTATGAGAACGGTTCAAGTTTCAAAACGTGTCATTCATTACCTAGCTCATATGCAGAAAGTAAGATACCAAGACAGTCCAGTTTGAGTTCATTTAAACCAATGTATTACATTAATCAACCCAACCTACACTCATCCTACAGCAGTTAAGCTATTCATGCTAAAGTTATAGGAAATGTTTCAGCCCTGACAAGTAGAACAGAGGTCTGTAACATACTTTAGTCTTAAAGGCAGAGTGGGGGATTTAAAATATTTAAAAAATTGATATTTAAATATGAATTGCTAATATTTTAATGACAGCGATGACACAGGCTGCAGGCTGATACAGGCTAATTATTCTAAATCCCTTGTAAAGATGAACCTGTGAGTAAAATATTTTTTCTTTTGAAAAAAAGAAAAAAAGGCATAGAAATTGTGAATGCATGTGCCTAAAATCTTACAGTTGTGATACTAGGCATATGTCCCAGTGTAAACCGGGTCAGTAATGCTTTACTTGAACACAGCTGCAAAACAGTGCAACTTGACACTGTTATATTAATGGCATGGTTATGTCATGACAGATTCTGCAATGCGTGACATAAACTGTCATTGTCTTGTCTGTAAACACAAATTTACATTGGCTATTATACCACAGGAAGTTGCAGTTCAAACACGGTTCAGTTATTTTTGTACGCTATAGTACATTTGCTGAAAAGGACAAATGAATGCAGATATTCTTCTTTTTTATTAACTTACATTAAGGATGTATTTAAATACTAATTCTCTCTTGCTATTTCATACTGCAAGTAACTCTTCTTCTAAATGACCAGAGAGATGTCAGTCTCACTGATCACTGGTAGGAGCTCTCTGTCCTGACACACTTATTTATATGGACATTTGAATGGAGAGATGGACCTGTTAGAAAACACAATTACTTGCATTGTTCATTGTGATACGCTCTGAGGTCTAGCCTGGGCTTCCACAGGGAGAAAATCATCCATTTTGCTGACATCAGCACAGCTAATTTGCCAGGTAATTTGGATAGAAATTGGGAGAGAGCTGAGCTAGGCTAAGGCCATTAATTCCACTGCTACCATGGCATAATGATGGGATGCTGGAAAGGGTTTTAGTAGAGCCAGCTGCCAGTGGCATATTAAGAGAGTAATGTAAAGAAAACACTTGTGCAAAGCTGAAACACTCCAAGCAACTTATGATAAAGCAGCTGCAGCTTTGAAGGAGCATCAGAACATCTGATTAATAGTGAAGATGTACATATGTAGGTATTTAGATACATATGTACTTATGTATTTATTGATACAAATAGAGTCAATAAAACAATGTTGACACATTTCTGGTTACATCTGATTACAGGTTTTATTGATTCCAACCTCATATTGTAGTGAAAATGCAATTTTGAACAAGAGAGCAAAATATGTATGAGTAGGTGCAACAGGTGGTACTACATCAAATACTCAGTGGTGCCTGGAGTGGGGGAGAGTGGGGGCAAAGGCTGCCATAAAGGTTAACCCCCCATTGTCTCAGTAACCCCCCATTGTCTCATGGGAGGCCATTGTCTTATGTGTGCAACACACATAGATAAACAAAACATCTATAAGCCTTAAGCACTGCTGCATCACATCTCCATGGTTTTGGGGCTTCAACTCCGGGTCCTGGCCTTATGTGTGTGGAGTTTGCATGTTCTCCACAGGATGGCCATGAACAAAGTCAAGCTTGCAACATGAATTTTGTGAAAGTGAAGTGATCAGATCTTGCGTTTAAAACTTCAGCTCACCAGTTGAATGCCCCAGCAACAGGTGGACAAAGCTTTCACAGAAACTTTGTGAGGATGATTGGCCGAAATTTAGATATTTGTAAAAATATGTAATCACATAATCTCCTGGTACATTACTTTAAAAGTGAACTGAACTGAAAGCTAGAAACCTATTGCACATGAGTACATACATAACGATGTGTGGATAACCAATTAGAATCCCTATAGCCTGGGCTTGTTTAGCTTACTATAGGTATCAGACATTCCAGGTATATGTGGGTGGAGTGGTCCAGAGGTGCAGTGTTAAGTTTGCAGATGTCTTTTTTAAATGTGTGCATAGTGTCATCTTGGTGGAGAAATGCAAAAACTGAAAGTATAATGTTGGTTCTCTGGATAATGAGAATACATTAAAATAGATGTAAACAATGCTATCATTTTAAAATATATAACTGTATAGAAGAATAGAAACCTGTTGAATCAGACTGTGTAAGAACGGTTAGGAGAAATAATAGCATTTTGCAGTTGGTGCCCATAATGTAGCATTTACTAAAGCACAGAAATTGCCCTTTTACAAACAATGTTTTTTTCTTTTCTAGTACCGCATTACTCACAATGGCGAAAGACCCAAGGTTACTGTAAACATAACCTAACCTAACAACCAAAGCCCCACACACAATCATGTGCATGCAACCCAACTGCCCCTAACAGTGTAGCACTTTCTTAAAAACACAACACCACACATAATAAAAAGTCAGCTAACTAACATGCAATCACAGGGCCACCCCATCTCACACTAGCCTCGTATTTTATTTTTCTTTTCTTTTCTTTTCTCCAAATGTGGTATGTGTGTGGTTTTATGTATCAAAGACATGCAGAATTATTTTTACATGACAATTTTCCAACCTCTCCTTATTCCTTAGAATTAAACAGGTTTGCTTGTCTCTGATCTGAAGGGCTGCATTGTATTGTGCCTCATTTAAAATGCAGTTCTTATAAATTCAGCATGAATGAATAGAGCTGAACTTCTACAGACTGAGCAGGTGGACATGCTGCATGTAAATGGAGTAGTTTTCATGACAAAAACAAATTGTTTTTCTGCTTATTTATTTTTACAAAAATATTAGAAACAGCTCAACTGGATGAAGGAGCTAATTTTATATTTTGAAAGTTTACATATTTGGAAATTTTAGTTTTCATTTAAAAAAAAGATTTGTTTCATCATAATAACTAGATAACAGGGTTAGTGCACGGTATATGGATGGTGTAGCCCTACTCTTCCATGTTCTCCAAGTTTTTTAAATTATCAATCAGCCCACAAACAGCTCTGAGATTAAACTGGCAATCAGGCATAATGCTGTTCAGAAAGGCCTGCCTCAGAAGAACGGCACTAGGGATGTTTGGAAACATAACCTATCCAGTTCTCTCAGCTCTCCAGAGAAAGCCCAAGAGAACTATTACTTTCCATTTTGAATTTAATTTACCATCCTTACTGTCTCTGCCCAGAGATGCACAAGAGCTTTTACCACCACTACCTGAAATAAATGCTGCAGTCTAGTCATGGCTGAGCTAATTTATAGTGGATATACACATCTTTAATCTACCTTTGCTTCATTCATCTCTCTGTGGTGTTTCAAGCACAGCTGCATAACTGTTAGTGTTATTAAAACCATACTTGAAAAGAAATGTATTTCTGTTTTTTTGTTGTTTTTCAGTCATTGTTGTTTGTTTGTTTGTTTTTTATTCCCCCCCCCCCCAACTCTTAAAAATGAAAGATGGTACGTAGAAGAGCCTTTTTGGAATCTGAGAGCAATTTCCTGATTAATGTCACTGAGAAACATTTTAGAGTCCTCAACTTTACAAAAGATTCCTAAAATATCTTCTAAACTTCCAAAATGAAAGGGGTTCTTTGTTGCCCGTATTTTCACTGACAATTCTCCCAAATAAGTGTCTGAGACACTTTGACTATGAATTACTTTGAATAATAAATGATTTCTTATTCTTTTACCCAAAACATTAGTTTCATGTGGATAAAAACTGCAGTTCTCTCATACTGAGAAGCCGCAGTGACTTACCAGCAGGGTGGCGTCTGATAGCATTAAATGAATTCTAATGACAAACACAAATTTAGACTTCATTTCCCTAGAACAGTTCACTTCTTGGTAGAGGCCCATGTGCACTCTAGGGCATCTCTTCACAACTGTTCATGCAAACTTGATTACTAGGAAACATTAATTACCCACTGGTTACACTGGCCTATAGGCTCATGCTAT
Source organism: Nannopetersius ansorgii (assembly GCA_037974605.1). Lineage (NCBI taxonomy): Eukaryota > Metazoa > Chordata > Actinopteri > Characiformes > Alestidae > Nannopetersius > Nannopetersius ansorgii. The sequence goes on along the minus strand of JBBPDE010000017.1, from coordinate 8,346,587 downwards.
CTGGGCCTGGTCTTTTGGCCTAGTTTCCATCAAACACATCTCTACTACTTTTCCCCATGACTTGCAGTGGTGCTTGGCAATGGGGTGTCTAGGATGCAGTTTGGTGTAGTGTACATGCTCTAGTGTGTTTCATGATCTGAACAAGGTTCTTACCCCACTGCTGCTACTGCTAGTCCATGAAATAGCCTGTTCCATGCTGGGCTGGTCCTCTGACAGTTCATTTTGGGCTCCAGTGGATAGAACTTGAGTTCCAACTACACTGCCCTGGAAAATTTCCAGAGCAAGGGACTGCCACAAAAGTAATGGCGACATGGTAAAGAGTTTCCTTATTAACTTTGAAGGGAAGTCTGTCATGAAACTCTTGACAATTTCAGTATACTGAAGTATGACTTTTGCAACTCTAGAATGAAAACAATTGAAACTGCAAACAGCAAAGATTTTTGTTAGTAATGTTAATAATGAAAAAATACAGGTTTTGCTTGTGAAATGTATTTTATATAGTATACAACAATCATATGCATATACATACAGTCTTGTGTAACAAAGTACACACTATCAATTCTATGGGTTGACGTATCAGTACATAGTGCACTGTGTCATTATTTATTTAACATTATTTATTTTGCACTGTGTCATTATTTATTAGGTTAAAATACAGAAGGAAAATCTAAGTACAGCCTTACTGTTTCCATTATGAGGGTAAGTAGTCTTCAGGTGCTGCTGTGATTAGCTGACCATCATAAAGTGTGAGCACTCATAATAACACACAAACATTGCTAGTCTGAAGTGTTCAGGTGCATCTTACTACAACCCCAAGGAGGAAAGACATCAGCCATGATCTTAAAGCAATCGCTGTTGTCCATCAATTTGGGAGTTATAACACCATTCCGAGCCATTTGAAGTTCATCATTCTACAGTGAGAAAGATTTTTTGCAAGTGGAAAACATTCAAGGCAGTTGTCTTTCCAGGATTGGACATCCCAAAAAAGACACCTCAAGTTTAGATCATGAAATCCTCTGAGAAATTCTAAAAATCCCAAGAGCTATATCTATAGGCCTCAGTTGCCATGTTAAATGTTAAAGTTCATTAGAGTGCCATCAGAAAAAGATTGGGCAAGTATGGTTTGCTTGAATGAGTTGCCAGGAAAAAGCCTCACTATAAAAACAACATGGCATCATAGGTTTGCAAACAAACCACAATATACCTGGATCAATGTTGCAAATCACCCTAAACACTTAATACTAACTGTCAAGCATGGTGGAGGTGTGATGATTTCAGCTTGTTTAACAGCCGAAGGACCTGGGCACAGTCATTGAGTAGACCTGACTGAAATTCTGTGGGAGGACATTAAGAAAACTGTGCATAAATGAATGCTGGCAAACCTCAGTTAACTTAAACAACAAAGACCAAAATTCCTCCACAATTGGAGGAAACTCCAGACTAATAAACTCATAAAGAAAATGATAACTTTTTTATTGCTGCTAAAGGTAGTTCCACAAGCTATTGAATCATAGAGTATACTTAGTTTTTCACATATGGCCTCTCCATTTTGGCATATTTTTTGTTAAAGAAATAATGATACAGTAGTATATGTTGTGTTGTTTTATACATGAGGCTAGATTTCAATTATTTTAGAATCTAGTAAGGACCAGCTGATCATTATGTACTGATAACTGAACCCTTAGAATTTGACACAGAACAGACTGACATGACTATACATGATATTATATGACTTTTTTCAAAATTCACAATATGCACTACACTACATTCAAGTTAAAATGTCTAATCACATTCTTTTTTAAGGTAATATGTGATACTGATGACATCCTGGATATACCCAGAAAAGCATCTTTTAATATAATGTTAAATAATGTTAAAGGTGGTCATATTGCCCATGAGCTGGTCATGACATAGTGTTGTGTTTGATTGAATTAGAATAAACAACAAATCCTTCTGTCTGATGCCATGCTTGAAAATCAGGTAAAGCAATAGCTCAAGAAACAGAACTCTGTAAATGTATGAGGTAATGAGAAAATAAATGTGTTCTGAATTGTCTGATGCCTGTCCGCCTGATTGCTCGTGTAGCTGTTCCGTTCCTAATTTAAAAGTCCATTAAAGACTGCCAATAACATACCACTCTCGACTTGTAATAAATGGAAATTTTAGTGACCCGGGCAGATTAGCTCTGATATAGGAGGAACTGCTCAGACATCTATCTGATAAGAGGGGGAAGACGAAGTGTGAAATGAAGGGAAAGGTTAACTCTCCATCAGTCTCCTCTCTACTCTACCTAATTTGACTTGACACTGCCTGTCTGTCTTAGTCACTTCCTGTGGAGTTTTGCAACTTATAGCTATGCAGTTAAGGGCTCGCTCTCTAACACTATTTTTTAGACAGTGCAGCTGACAGAAATAAATGGGAACTGAGATTTGTTCACTGCAGTCTCTTACTTTTTCAGGTATGTTGAACAGTGGCCAAACTACTGACACATACTGACTAACACCACACAGAAAGCACACATAGAATTTAAATGGGCCTAATCATTATTTTAAGACACCAATCTGAAGATTTGGGTGCATCAGCTTTGCCTACAACCTGACAATAAAAGAATTTCCATTCAGCTCTTCCTCAATTAGGATAATTTCACAATGGGGTGAGTCACATCAGGTTTTGTCTTCTGACAGGCTGGAGTCACAGGAGGGCATCCTGAAGTTACAGGATCATTTATTTATTCACATAAGAAGTCCTTGCACGGATGGAGATTCAGTCTAGCCCAATTAACGGACAGATTCCATTCTGCAGTGGGAGGAATCCTAATGTAATTGAGAAATAGACAACTCCAAATCGCATGAGGAGGAAACAGCCACTCTGGGTCATCATCTGCTGACTATAACACTTTTTAGACAACAGAGACTTTAACTAATCCTAACTACTATTTTACAACATTGGAAACAGTACTCAAGATACGTTGTTTCCTGTGGATCTTAAATAAATACATAGTATACGGATGATTATATCTGTTAGGACTGACAAACAAATGAAATAAGCTTTATTCACATTCTTTTTGTTAGGTAATCATAATTAATCACTTATTTTTGTGGAACAAAATGAGGTTTCATTTTCTTCATCCACAAGGGCCTACAAACAACAGCACCACCAACAGGTTGTGGGGAAAATGTGATAGGGCAGATTCACCTCTAGCCCAGGCTCTATATTCAGCTTATAAATGCGCTTTGATGTATTTCATGAAATCCTCCCTAGGTTATCAGACTAATTATTCTAATTATTAGCCTGTGATGCCCAGCTCCGCCTTCCTGTGGTCTGCACTAAGTTCAGGTTAGACAGACTGAACAGTCACCCAGCCAATTGCAGCCAGTTCATTAGAGTGTACAGAGAGTTCAAAAGAGGGCTAATTTTATATGTTTGAGAATTGCGCTTCTGAAGCTGTCAACAAATCTGACGTATGAGAGGATGCATTAGACTGTGTTATTCCTGTAGAATTTACTGTTGCTAACAGTATACATGGAAGAAAAGGCCTAAAATAAAATACCCCTAATGTAAACCTGCTAGCCATCTAATATTGATGCCAGGCATATTTGTATGTTTGCGTCATTGCATTTTCCTATCATAGACTTCTTTAGAAAAGTTTGACAATACTTATCTCGTGTACTTAATTTCACAGCGTTTAATGCTAAAATATGAATTATATTTTCTCACATTATTTCTTCTGTATCACTTGTAAATTAATTATCATCCACTGAATTCAGAGTAGGTAAACCTGTATACACATTGCAGAAGCCTTATACATTATGTTAGTACTACATATTCACCTGTTTGGAACTGGACACCTACTGTGCTAACAAGAATTTTCCATTTTAAAGCAGTGCATTAACATGATCTTCAGCTGAACAAAGCCAATGCACTAAGTGTTAAAATAAATTGTGATCATTTAATTTAATAATATAATTATTTAATCATTGATCGTGTTGATGCCCTAATATTTTGAACCAAAACAAGCATTTAAGATAAGATAAGATAAGATAAACATTTATTAGTCCCACAAGTGGGAAATTTACTTTGCTACAACAGAAAGTGAATAATACAAAGGTAAGAGCAGCAAAACAATCGATTAAAAGCTATACAACACAGCATAAGATAAAAATTACTAACTAGTAGGGGTGTGACGAGATGCTTTTCCCACGAGACGAGACGAGACACGGGACTGGGTTCACGAGACGAGACGAGACTTTGAAATTTTTTTAAAGAAATCCTCAATGTTTAAATATATAGCAAAAAAAGCCTTTTATTTAACTGAAAAACACAAAATGCAAAAAATGCATGTCCATTTTGAAACCAACTTTATGAAATAAAACT
>JBBPDE010000017.1:8289479-8302506 GCA_037974605.1 Nannopetersius ansorgii | reverse complement strand
TTTTTTTAGAAACATTCATATGAACACTTTCACAACAACATTGAGGACCAGCCATCTACAGTCAGTCCTCTACAGCATCCTCCTTCCCATCCAAGTATTCAATGGGAAGGAGGGAGAGATACAATGGTGCAGCAGCATCTAGTGGTGGACAGTGGAACAGCAATTTATTTATTTTTTACCCCATTAGTAACAGCTCAAGACGTTATTGTAAATATTCAAAAAAGTTCATTGAAAATAGAGGTCATATACTTTATATACACATACACAAGTAGAGTTGTTGTGCTGCCAAGCCAAATATCACATATATATGCTTGCATATGCATGCATACCCTCCTATTTTTGGTATTTTGTGTATGCAGGTTCCCTCTGAAAAGAACACTTTCAGGGGGAATCGCCACTGAACCTATAGTTTCTATCCATTTACCTACCTGGGTCATCCTGGGGCTCGTAGCTCTTGCGGTCAGTGTTCTCTTTGTACCAGTCCAGAATGCGGCCCACGAAGGGAGAGATGAGAGTGACCTTAGCCTCGGCACAAGCCACTGCTTGGGGGAAGGAGAACAGTAGGGTCATGTTGCAGTGGATCCCATGCTTCTCCTCCAGCTCCCTGGAAAATACACATGCACAAAACAGACCAATCAAGATGTGCACGGAAAACTTTATATATTTCACAGAAAGTGTTAATCTTGTAACAAACGTACCGGCCAGCCTGAATGCCCTCCCATGTGGAGGAAAGCTTGATAAGCACACGGTCTTTACTCACTCCAGCCTCTTCATAGAGGGAAATGAGTTTCTGTGCTCGAGCCACCATGGCATCTTTATCAAACGACAACCTGAAAACAGAGATTAGGCGTACATGTTTTTTCTTACAGTAAACAGTCAATGCCAAAAACAGATAGGGTCAAGTGAGATAGTAGTACTGATATCCCACTCTACCTTGCATCTACTTCTGTAGAGACTCTACCGGGTATCTTCTTCAGGATCTCCAGTCCAAAGACCACAAACAGCTTGTCCACAGTGTTGGTCACTTGCTCTTCTTCAGTCCTGTGATGCAACAGCTCATTATAAGACTATGGAATCACAAACAGACTGGAGCAAAACTTTCAATAGACCATTTTATCGAATAGTAAACGAATACTTTACCCGCCATTGGCGATTCCGTATTTAACTGCCTGGTCAACCAGGTTTTGGTAAGCTGGCATCTTAGCTGCTGCCAGGATAAGGGAGGGATTTGTTGTAGCATCCTGGGGCTTATACTCTTCAATTGCTGTAGAACAAACAAAACATTTACAGCCTCATCCGTCTGGAGCAGTTTCATATTTTGGCCGTCTATATTCAAACCCAGAAAATTCATGGATCAGCCACCATTCTTACTGCAAGTCTGAGTAACAAAGTATCTTAATGTCACACACTCTTCTCACACTGATTTGATTACATCAGAAAATTGATTAAAAAAAAAAAGTAATCTTTTCCAAGAACTGAGACTCTTTCATGAAATGATCACGACCGGTTTTAAATGCAAGTACATATTATGCACCAGATTCTAGGTGGCTTAAATTTTGCCCACAACGAAAAGTAAGAAGCATTGTTTAATTTAGACTGAAAACACCCTTGGGTTAATAAAGCAAGACCAGATATGCACAAGTATGAGGATTTTTCTAATTTTACAGAATCACATCTTAGTCACATTTTCTTTTAAGTGATAACAGGTTTTGCACCATGAAGTGAACACTGACTTTTTAGCTCCATCATTAGTCAGGTCACTGCATTCATTCTGTTTTCATTACTGTAAATGTTTAAAAGTGAGGGCTATGATAGAATGAATATTCTCTGAAAATCAGCCTGTTTTGAGAGGTCATCCCACATCTGCTACTTATGGCTGATCTCGATGACCTCACTTTTACACAACTGCTGATCCAAACCTTCCCTGCTCAGCTTTCATAATCATTACAACACAAAGTGTTTCAACAGCTTTAACAGTACACATACGCTTAAACCACTGCAACAAAATAAAGAAATCAATTTAAGCCACTGTCTGGCCACTTGTAGCTTTGCACAAATCAATGCTCCTTTCATTACAGGGAACACTGTATTGATATGAGAGCCTTAAACAAACTCATTCGCTCTGAGAAGCCAGTAAAAAAAAAAGTGCTACTGATTCATGCATACAGAGCACACAGAAATTTAAAAATGCAAAAATAAACACTCACTATACAGTTCTTTGAAATCAAACTGTGTTCCACCGCTTTTTTGGTTGTGGAAAAAATTGCACTTTGGAACCATGCTACATAAAGAGAAGTCAAACTGATTTATGAAATTGTTCTAAAAAGAGGAAGACAGCAAACGGTAAATGGGCCATTCATTTCCTAAATCTGCTACAGAAAGTAAAAAGGCATGAAATGTGTACTTGAATTGTGATTACATGTAAATGATTAGTATGTTCATCAAACAGGGGGTTTTGATTGATTTGTTAAAGATCTGTAGTCCCACATGACCAAAAGACTTCGCCAAATATAATAATTGTTTCAGGTTTGAGCTCAGACAAAGTAACCTTCTGAACAGGTTTTTCCGCACATGTACTTTTGGCTGTAAATGGATTAGGACATTTGATCTTGAGGGATTATGGCCAAGTGTGACTTGAGATGCTTTAACTCTGTCACTCCCACACTCTGACTCCATTCTGTTTGGTCATACTGACTTTGCAGGCAAGGGGAAATGTTTGTCTTGCGCCACAGACAGTGAAGAAAGGCCAAGTTGCTTCAAAAACTTCCTTGTTAAATAATAAGGACGTGCTGGTTCTGATCTGGTACAAAACTCACTCCTTTAAAAACAAGGACACAAGTAATAACTAGATACCAAGCAATTTGCATACAATACAGAAATAATGCCTACATTTCTACAGGATTTCTGTGAACAGAAAGTCAATACAATTGCTCCAAGATTACTTACTATAGAAATCTTACTCATACCATCATTAATGCATATTTTACTATAGTACATTTAGGGCACAATATAGAATGATTGGTAAATCAGTGCAGCCGTGCTGACTAGCATGGACTACAATGTTATCAATCCCTGATAAATTTGTTTGATCTGTGCACACCCAGCCTCTGTCTTAACCCATTTAGAGCTGCAGAACAGCAGCCTCCCTAAGTTAAGTCTTGTGCTTGCACTGATGTTTAACTCCTAATTAAGGCCACATTTCTGAACCCACAGTGAATATCCCTCAGGATCTACACCAGTACTGCCAAAGTCCAGCAGTGTCTCTAAAAACACTTTCACTAAAGGTTATGACATAGTTTGGTACACACTGTGTCACCAACATTAATATCTTTACATTCTTCCAGCAATATCATTTTGTTCACCACACTATTGCTTGCTGTCAAAATGTTAGCTTCTGTGCGTTAAGTGGTGCTAATAGAAATCAATTCATAATTTGTTCATGTCTTCAAAATATCCTCTAATGTATTGTTCCATTTTATGTTTATTAAAGCATGCAACATTTATTAACAACAGCATGGTTTTACAAACATACCTAATAAAATATTTGGGGTCGCTGGTGGCCTGGTGGTGAGGGAGCTGCCCCTATGATCAAATCCCAAGACTGTTAGTGCACCACTGAGGTACCCTTAAGCAAGGTACCGTCCCCATTGACTGCTCCCTGGGCCCTGGGTCACTGGCTTCCGACTGCTTCACTTGGTGAAAAGGTTAAATGCAGAGACGGACCATCACAGTGTGCTATATAAGTAATGATTAATTTATGATCTATGATTAATATTGTTAATGTGACTGATCTTACTGAACACATTGCTTAATTTGAATGTAAATAGGCGGAGAGAATTTTGAGTTTTATGATGTCCATTACTGGTTAGGGATCTGCCCTGCAATAGGAAGGTTGTCAGTTCGACCACTTAGGTCCCCGAGAATTTCACACGGTGTACTGTGGTGTGTTAAGGTGTGACACATGGACACTTTGACAGGTGAGCAGAAACAGGTGTGTCTGTGCCCTGATTCACACACAAGACACTCCTGAGAGTGCAGCTCAGGATGAACTTTTGGACTAGCCACTGCTAAGCTAGTAAAGTTTAAAAATGCAACTAGTCCAATAAAACGACTAGCTGGCTAATATCAACAGGTGTATAGAAATCTCCTTAGAAGAAGCACTGAAGCATAATTATCAAAATTTCCCCATTTTAAACCAAGTTAACTTGTCTTCACCAGTCGGACCATGAAATGACATGAGCTAATTCGGCTAACTAGACAGCTCTGAGCTAAGCTAGCTTAGCAAAACCCCTGTGAACTCTCAATCAAACACTGCGAAGAAGCACTGTTTTTCCAGGAATTGGTGAGCTAAAATAAAATAACCAAGATTTTAGTTCCTAATACGTGGTTAGAATGGGCACTATCTCACGAGCCAGCGAAAATACACAACATGGACAAAAGTACAGGGACAAACCTGTTTCCCACGCTTTACGCTAGGCCCCTTACTTCCAGTGAAGACCAGTTCTAATGCGCCAGCATACCTTCTGGAGAAAACCAACTTTATGAACAGAGTTTGGGGATGGCTCTTTTCTATTCAAGCACAGTCGTGCCCCTGTGCACAAAATAAAGTATATAAAGACATGGTTGAATGTGGAAGAAACACTCAAAAACCTCGGAAAGCCTTCCAAGAGGAGTGGAAGCTGTTCTGGGGATCCAACTTTACAGCAAAGTCTATATATATGAATATAATGAAATTAAAAGTCACCGTTGGTGTAATTATCAGGCGTCCCAATACTTTTGTCCACGTAGTGTATGAAACCGGGAAACAGGAAAAAGATGCGGTAAATTACCATTGAAGTCTCCAGTGTCTGCGACGACCACCGTGTACTTTTTCAGCTGCTCCAGCGCTGACTCCATCTTCCTCCGTTTGTCAGGAGACCCAGACATGTCTGTAGGGGGTACAGAGAGCCTTTTATACCGCCTCCGGAGCGCGTGAGCTGGGGAGAGAGAGAGTCTGGCTTCGGGCTCAGTCCGAGTCCTCAAAGACTCGCTCTTTCTAACTGGTTCTTTTTAATGACTCAATCGAACCGATTCATTGATTCACATCTCATTTGTAATGTTCATCAAATCTGCGTTTTCAAGGTTCAAGGTTACTTCGCTGTCATCAGCAGATGTGTACACGCACATCGTAAGATTAGACAGCGTTTCTCCATAACCCACGGTGCAACATGTTACAACAGACGATGGACAATAGACAAACAATAAATAGATAACTAATGTGGACACTACATAAATATTCTGGAATTATGAGCATTGCACAATAAGTATGATTATTGCACAGGAGGCAGTGAGCAGCATTGCACAAAGTGCAAGGGATGACAGAACAGTACAATAAAAACTGTAGACAATAATCATTTACTATTTACAGAGTAGGCTAACAGTAATCTGAGTGGGATGTGAATCTCAGACAGTCTAGGAAGTAGACAGCAGAGAAGTGTGACATAAAGTGGGAAGTGTAGGTCATTTTGTGTTTTTGATTGATTTTTTGAATTTCGAGGGCCCTACAGCAGAGCAGTGGGGAGCCTTGTTCCCTCTAACCTCCAGGGTTGGAGGTTTTGAATCCAAGTCCTGGCATTATGAGTTTGCATCTCCTTGTGTTTATGTGGGTTCCTCTGGGGTCTCCACTTTCCAACTTACAGTCCAAAGACATGCCCATCAGGTGAATTGGGGCCTCTAAACTGACTGTGGGTGTATTTGGGTTAGCGAATGGTGTGTGTGCTCTGTGGTGGGCAGGGTGAGTCCCTGCCTCACGCCTGTTGATCCCAGGATAGGCTCTGGGTACCTGTGACCCTGGTCCTAGTAAGGATTAAGTGGTTACAGGAAATGAATGAATCTTAAGATTTGTGTTCAGACAAGCTAAGGTAACATAATGGACAAAAGTACATTTTTATTTTACAGCTAGGCCCCACTCTGAACTGTTTCTTTATTCATGTGATTGGATATTTGGCTGTAAATGGATTAGGATATTTGATATTGAGGGACTATGGCCAGGTGTGACTTGAGATGCTTTAACTCCATTGTTTCCACACACAGGCTCTATTCCGTTTTGTCATACTGACTTTGCAAACACAGGGAAATATTTGTCTTTGAATGAACTCACATTAATAGTTTTAATCACCAGTTGTGAGAGCATACATACACACATTTAAGTCACAATATATGAAAAGATATGAACATATTTAGAATAATTTTCTTTTTCTTTTTTTGTAGCTTCTTCTCAATAATATATGTCAAAATGCATACATTATTATTAGGCATATGCATGGCATTTGTATGTTTACCACCATGTAATCATGTAAATAATAATGTTATCATTTTAATTATATGCTATGTGATAAGACAAGAACATATTTAAAATACATTGATTTGCTTTAATTTCCCTCAACTGATATAGACTCTGTCCTCTTTCTGTTAAGGGCTTTTCGAGTCAGAGTACATTGTACTCACTCACTGAACCAAATCTTTTTTTAAATAAAAGAGGTAATGATTATACTGATTTGCACTCTATGGACGCAAGTATTGGGACACCTGACTATTAGACCAACAGGGACTTTAATGACCTTGCATTCAAATACATATACTTTAGTATACAGTTTCCATTCCTCCTGGAGGGTTTTCTACAAGATTTTGGAGTATTTCTGTTGGATGTTTGTGGGCATTCATTCTGTAGAGCTTTTATGAGGTCAGGGCTCTGTGCGGGCCAACCCAGTTCTTCCACGGCGAGCTCATCCAATTATGTCTTTATGGAGTTTGCTTTGTGCACTGGGCACAGTCATGCGTTGTTCTTCCCCAAAATGTGTTCACAAAGTTGGAAGCACATGGTGTTGTCCACAATGTCTTGCTATGCTGAAGTATTAAGATTGCGCCTCACTAGAAGTAATGGGTCTAGTCCATATAGTGGATCTTAACTTGTGACTCATTGTCGGTAAATTACTGAGTCAGATGGTCAACTAGTGCACTCGCAGCTCCAATGAATCGGTTCGATAAACTGAATCGAACTGCTCGGATGAAGGCTGTTGCCATTTTGACCAATGAAAACCCGTTCCCGGAGCACTCGCCCCTATCCAGCTTTTACGTCCAACCAATGAGAGTGAAGAGGAGGGCGGCGACCCAGACAGTAAATCTATTCTCCATGGGTTTGAATGGATTATTCATCAGTTCACTCAATAGACCCTTGTGTTTGTCGGGCTTATGTATTTTTAGATATATTTTTATTTATTTATTTACTGAACCAAGTTATTATTTGGATTAATAGATTAATGTGTGTATTTGTGTGTGTGTGTTTGTGTGTGTGTGTGTGTGTGTGTGTGTGTGTGTGTGTTTGTTGCAGTGGAGGGATTTAATATACTTCCCTGTGAGTGTAAATCCAAATGCCATATTTAACCTGGCATTCTAAGCACAGTATGATATATCTGAACATTTCTGCACTAAAACTATAAAAATAGTTTAATTAACAAACAGTACAAACCATCTCCCACACTCAAGACAAAAGAATAACTGGCACCTGTAATTATATGAGCAGGTGAAGGAAATGCCGAGAAGCCATTTAACTGTGATGCGAATGGGCTTCTTTTTCTCTTCAGCACTAGAGGGAAGTGTTGCATCTGGTATGAGGCCCCTAAAATTATTTATTTTTCTTAAAGAAGTGACATGTTATAAGTGGCGAGCAAGTTTAGCTGAATTCTGTATGGCTCCCAGACAGAGAGAGAAAAGAAGTGAAAGACCAGAGAGAGGAAAAGAGAGAGAGAGAGAGAGAGAGAGAGAGGAAAAGAGAGAGAGAAGAATTGAGAGAGAGAAGCTGGTTCACAAGTTTGTTCCTACTACGCCTCTTTTAAAGAACCTGTCGAAGGGCGAGTGGACACAAGATACTGTGTTTTCCTACAGAGCAGAGTAAAGGTAAGGTTATTCATCTCACATTCTTAAGTATTTACCAATCTTATAAACACTGCAAACACAGATGTTGAGTGTCAGTGTGGATTAGGCAAGAGGTTTTGCTCTAAAAGAATGAGAGACTCTAAGAGGATCCTCTGTGACATCTGGATTCAGTTTGGTTTTATAAGTTTACTGTGCATCGATCAGCACTGGTGACAGATTATTTGGGGACCGAGGAAAAGCGTTGTGAAGCAAAGGTCGAGGGCAGGTGATAATGTGCCCAGAAAATCGATGCTGAGAAAACTGACAGTTCCATCTCCTCTCCTCTTTATTCTGATTTGACAAGTCTCCTTGACTCCTTGACTTGACCATTCTCAGAATTGGAAGAAGAGAACATGGCATCACTGCAAGTGAATGAGAAACCTTCATATAGACCCTGATGGAGAATGTAAATAGGCTTTTGAAGGAGAATAACATTTCTACATTCCAGAGATTCCTATTGGAAGTCCCTCCCTGACTCCACCACAGGCCGACCAAGCAGCTACCCAGCAAGAAGTGTGTGTGTGTGGGTGTGTAAGGACAGAAAAACAGCACTCTGGGTTATATTTGGCCCATGGTTGGCTTCAGAGCACAGTCCTACCAGCTCAAAGGCGAGCTCTGCTGCTCAGGTTGGACATCCAGCTCTGGTTCTCTCTGATGGCATGACAAGGCTTCTCAAAACTTAAAATGATGCAAGTCTCTTATCAAACTCAAAAGACTGAATAAAAGCCCTTTGTGTTTCCACTGACAGCTGGTGCTTCATATTTGATGAGAGATTTGAGTTTTCATGTCCAGCTGCGAGAAAAACCTTTATTTTTTTTCTCCACGTTTTTTTTCTCTCCGTAGTCTCGACAAGTCCCAGCTGTCATTAGTTCTACAGTGTTGTCTGGATTAGTTTTGCCCAGCATGTGTGACAGAAGAAGGCAGCATGTTCCACCTCATTATCCCACTATGGTTATTTGAAGAAAATTAAACATCTGAAACACGCTTCACTTCTTCAGATGATTCTGTTTTTGTTGTGGCTGCTTGGCCCAGGCAGATGAATTGCCTTCAAAGCTAATGGAGGCTGCACCAGCTAATGTGGGGCTGGATGTGTCTATACTGTGTGATCATGCGGTGGAGACGTGTGTTCAGCATGTTAAGATGCCAATCGAAGCTGTTTGGTCAGTAGCTCTAGGCTGAATGGGAAGACAGGCTTCATGCTCATTTCAGGCATTCAGCTTTTCTGGACTTTATAAGAAAGAGACCCAAGAACCATAGAACTGCAAGTGCTGTTTTGACTAGAACATTATTCTTACTTAAATAGTACTTGGAAACCGCTTGGTTCCACTCACTGGCACTGAATGTGTCTTTCATTTCTGTAATTGTGTTCAATGACAGAATCACATACCAGGATCTTGTTTGTTTCATGCCCTCTTAAACCCGTGATTAAAGATTGCATTGAAAGCTGTGTTTATTATTTGTCCTGAAGATCTAAACAAGAAAGACTTTTAGGTCATAAATTCTTGCCGATTTGTTGGATACAGTTTGTTTTATTCCTGGCACATAAGCAGCTAATCACGATTATTTGAGCTGACCATTTTATCTTTTACACTTGTTGGATTTCATAGTCCTGTTGAGGCAATAAAACAAAAAATACATTTATTCAGACACATCATCGCTCTCAACGCTGAACATGATATATTTGTCTGAACTTGAGCTCAGGTTGGCTTTAAATTTCACACCTCCTACTTTTAACCGATTATACCCCGTCTTTCCATTCGCTTTAGTTGTTCTTACTTTATTCTTCTTAAAACAACGTTTAATCGGGCACACTGTCACCCATGGGTATTATAGAATACTGCAATGAGTTGATTCAGGAGAGACAACTGAGTGCAGCCAAAACAACTATATTTTTATTTGCTTGTCCCCAATAAATAGATGTTGAGTGTATTGCACATTATATGTTCTGTGTAAAGAATCGAGGCTTTAGGATTAAGCAGGTGAAATTCAGCCTTCTGCAGTATCAGCACAGCATAGCTTGAGAACATCACATGCATTATGTCTCAATATTTGACGTGTTGTTCGAAAGCAGTACTTTAAGTAGAATTGTATCTCCAATTTGTACAGCTGATTATTGTATTATCAATTTTTTTTCCGCCTGCATTACATATTTTCTTTATGTGTGATTAAAGATAATAATAAAGATTTGTATTATTATTGGTATTATCATTATTATCTGTACATTAACTGTGCAGGACAAAATTGAATAGAACAGCGCCAGTTAAATTAAAGGTGTACAACAAGAACTTCAGAGGCCAGTGCTGAGAAATGCTTTTATGTGATTTTGATCTGTCATTCATCAGTTAAGAGCTGCTAAGTAACACCAGCATGGAGGAAGACTTGTGCTTTAATAGCTGTGTGCATTAAGTCAACTGACTTGTTAATTGTGTTATTTATAGTGAAACTAAAATGTCATAATTATGACAGGTCTATCTGACATATTTTTCAAGTTACCCTGGATAAAAAACTGCAAAATAAATAAAAGTAAATGTAAGGTTTGACCTTTGAGATTCCATTGCTGTTGTAATTTACCATAACTCAACAGTTATGGGAACCTGTAGAGCTTTTGGTACTGGTCTAGTCATGCTCCACTCACAAACACTTTCTTTCAAAGCAACTGGGTTGCTGGGTTGGACAGGCTTTAGAGAGCCTTGACAAAAATCTCTTTCAGTCTAATGAATCTAGGGTGGAGATTTACTACAAACTTAAAGTTTCCAGTTTAAAATGCTAGACTGCCAAGCTGGACTGTGTTGTTGTGGCTTAATGAATGTCACTGGTTAGAAACTACTTCAAATTCGGCACCCTGTTAACATAATCTCAATTACACAACAGAAAAATTACACCCAGTCTACCCCAACAGTGTGACCTTTCACATGCATGAAAAGGGCAAATGAAAATTAGCCAAATAATCAGCTATCAGGCAATTTGACTTTAATATAATTGCAATCAGCCATAAAACATCTTGATTAGTGAAGGGTTTTAATTTCAAATGAATGTAAAACAGTTCATGATATTTGAGTGAAAGTTCTATAATAATAAACAATATAATAATATTATACATAAGAATAATATAATAATATAATAGGATATAATAATATTGCAATATTTGTTACGGCAGAACATGTTTATTGGTAAAGCGTAGATAGCTCAGTTAAACAGAGCTATATTAATAGAACGGTGAAAAAACAATTAACAAATACACTTTGAAACAGTCTTTCTTGGGATTTTTTTCTTTCCATGTGCCTGGATGGCTGTGCATTTCTGTCTTACTAAATTGTCCTGTCTGAGCCCCGTCTCTTGAGAGGACATTACCACTGTGACTCAAGGCTTGTGTGTGACTGCCCCGGGGCTCGGAATGAAGTGTTTTTCATCACGATGTGTTCTGTGCTACAGAGTCAATTGACAGACCGTACCATTAGTGTGTGTGAAGCAGGTGGTTGTAGTAGGGCTTAGAGGACACATTTCTAGCGTGTTCTATTTCTGCTCCCACGACCCTGCGGCTCTTCAGGGACGAGCTTGGACTGCTGTAATATAAAATGCTTTCACTCACATTCTGGACATCACAAAAAGTAATTCCCGAGCGCCCCTTCTCCATCACAGTATCGCTATATTTAAACCTCATTTTCTCATCTCTGTGACTCCTTGTGGACAAAGAAAGTGATGACTGCTGTGGTTTTTATCTTTGGTGGTAGCTCTGTTTTGCTTGCCTTGTGGTCAACGCGATACTGCCTTTTAGGTGTGGCTGGCTGCTCCATAATTAAAATCAGTAAGAGTGGAGCTGCCAACATGACACTTCAGATCCAGACCGAGAAGAAAAGGCGTCTGTATCTGTGTGTTTTGTTTCACAGAAAGAGGAAAGAAGTGTTTCTTTCCTCTTTCTGTAAGCAGAGAGAGAGAGGGTGACACAGAGAGAGAGACAAAACAACAGAGAGGGAAAAAGAAAGAATATGAGCAAGCCAAGTAAAAATAACAAAATGTGCTCGAGTGTTTTTCTCGTGGTGAATGTACCTTCCATTATTTCCTTTTAGAGGACAATTTCCTCTTAAGTGGAGCCCTTAATACAGCAATAGTAGGGTGCAAGAACCGTAGCAAGTCGTGATGTGAATAAACATTACCTTATAAAGAAAAGGGTAGAGGCAAAGGGGGGAGAGGGAGGGGGAGCGAAGGAGAGCAGTGATGTACAGCTGAGCATTGTATGCACTACACACACACACACACACACACACACACACACACACACACACACACACACACACTGATAACCTTGTTCTGCCTTTGTGTCTTTCTGTTAGGCTGCATTTCTGGGGCAGCAGATTTTCCAAACTGTTTGTCCTCATGTCTCTGTTATTCAGATGATGTAAGCAGCCAGTTTGAGAAAGACCCCCCACCACACACACAAATGCAAAAACACAAACACTTTTGGTGTATGATGGCATGTGGATCTCTAAACCTAACACAAAGGGTTACCTAAAGCCCAAATAATGTTTTGATCTTTTATTTTATTTATTTACTCTTTTACCATGTTAATTTAGTCATGTCTCATTCTACCCAGTAGCTAGGTCTCCCACCATTGCATGATAGAAAGACAAAGGCTTCCTCCTGTGAAGCTTCACCACATGTTTTTAAACTGCCGCTAACACAGCATCACTCGACAATTTAGCACGAATTCCACATTGTGCTGAGTGGATGGGGATCTGTTCTAGCCACTCAGAAAGAGCAAGATCAGCTCTCTTGGACACTCTTGGCTCATGGATGGCTGTGCATTTGGTAATTTCCAGTGATAGAATCAATGCTTAGATGGCTGTACATCTAGGGTTTAGCAGAAAAGATACCATTTGGTAAAACAATCAAAAAACATTTAAAAAAAAAAAAGTAAAACAGCAACATGTACCAAAATAGTCTCAAATAAAAATGAGAAACATGTAATAATGGGTATATTTGTTCCAAATAATGAATACAACGCACACACACACACACACACACACACACACACACACACACACACACACACACACACACACACACACACACACAC
>JBBPDE010000017.1:8216054-8229250 GCA_037974605.1 Nannopetersius ansorgii | reverse complement strand
TGAAGGCAGTGCGCAGTGCGCACTACGCACTACATCTCAGTGCACTGAGCGTAGTGCGCGGTTTCGGACACACTCAAGGAGTAATCCCAATATATAGAAAAGGGGTCAGAGAATCACAATAAAGTAATGCAGTCAAGAAGTCAGGAAACCAGGAAACCACTCAGTAACTAGGCAGAGCTTAGTACACTTTATACTGGGGGAATGTGTCTTAGGTCTATTTGTACCCCCCTGGCCTAGTACTCAGGTGATCCTGATCTTGTCATGGGGCTGTCCGAGACTCCGGAGTGGATCTCCGGAGAGTTCTCTCGGGTAGTGCCCGAGGCTTACTCCAATCCAAGGCTAGAACTTACAAGAATAAACAAAAATGTTGTTCAATCCCAATGTATTGTGTACACTTACCTTTTATCCACACTCACTGGCCATATCACTGGATATACCTACCACCTTGTTGGTTTACAGTTCAAGATTTTTCACTTTAAATATTGTTTTAGGCGTGACATCCTTATGAGCACTGGTACAGTTGTGCAGTCTTAGAAATAAAGATACCAGCAGGAGCCATAGATGGACCACTAAAGAACAAACTTAACCCATGTGTTAACCCATTTTCACAGAAGCCACGCAAATATGCTTGACTTCCATCTGTTTGGAAGTCCCTCGCTCAGCTATGCAGTGTTTTTTCTATAATTCTGATCTTATATATTTTTTTGGGAATATGTTTGATTTACAAAAACTGGATGCAAACTAGAGGGTGAGCAAGTTTTTATTAATTGTTGTCATGATCACTGTTAATTAATTGTTAATCACTGATCACTGTAAATTAATTTTTGTCATGATCAAAGGATGCACTCAAAAAGGGATTACAGGTCCCAGCGGACTCTAACAAACACAAAATAGACTGATACTTGTTGAGGTGCCCAAAAAGGACCTTCTCTCTGGCAGGCACAAACTTTAATCACACACAGTCCGGGAAGGCCTGTTCTCTCCATATGCCCGAGTGCAGGTTCAGCTGCGCAGTCCACTATTTGGAGGCTCCTTCAAGTCCTCCTTTCCCTCTGAGCAGTCGTGACACACGCGCTCACTTTCACGCCTGTAGTGGCACAGAGGAAGAGACAAAAGGAGAAGTGCACAATCACACACCCACAGATTATATTGAACCAGCTTCACCTCCGTTGTGTCCTTCAAAGCCCCAGAGCGATACTGTACGTTTCCTATTTACAATATTCCCTCAAGCAACTCAGCACTCGCAGGATAAATAGTGGTGACCACGCAAAGATTCAATGGCGCGGCTGGGGCTTTAAACACATTCTTTCACACAGACAGCCAATCACAGAATGCAAACTAACACTCAATCACTATAATCCTTCACAGGACAGGTGGACATGTTGTTATGTGCCTAGCAACCCATCCCTGTAGTTTACTACTGACACCTGGGTTGCCTAGGTACCCAACAAACACACGCGACAATCCACGATATTACGCAACCATGCCCAGAGCTGTATTCCCACTAGTACTCGGGTGATGGGCTTCGCTGTGGGCGTAACTGAGATGGACCAGACGTGACAGTTGCAAAGCAATTTTTGACATGAATAAAATTGCAGCAGTGTGCAGCAGATTCTTCGTCATTGCTCACTAGCAGCCCAACAAATTTAACATACAGAGAGCCAGCAGTGTCCTAGTTAACCAAATTACAGTTACAAGGGGGGGAAATATTTTATTACTTAAAACCCAAGATGATTTCCATCCTGCCTGCCGATTAGCAATGAAGGGGCCTGCAGAAAAAGGAATTGTGTTAGAAAGTTCCTTATGCTACAAATTATTCCCAGAACCATACATCCAAGTGAAACATCATTTAAGAATCTTTATTTTTAATAAAGTGTGTAGCACTGGTGTGCACAAATTAGAGTATTAGACACACAAAACCCACACATGCCATGAGAACGAAACCTATTTAATAGAAGTACTAAACTGAACTACATCATGCGCTTCTCAAGTAGGGACGTCAACAAAGACATATCTCTCAACACCAGAGCCCAACAGGCAGTCGATGAATGCTGGAGCTTCGTGTTCTCCTTCACGGCACACCAGAGCCTAAAGCATCTTAAAAACTCTTCCCTGAGCTGTCAGGAAAATCTCTCACAGAGCAAAGTCATCAAATTACGTCTGTCTGAGCGGACCAAGCCGCCCCAAGCTGGACCCAAAAAATGGCCAGTACAGGACAAAAAGTGAGAAAAATAAAGTGCACAGTTGCATACTAACGAAGTTTTTTGTGAGCAGCTCTCAGGATATTTGGATGGGCTGGCCAAAGCAATACATCTTACCTAAGGCAAAAAGGTAAACACATTGGATCTGGCAATGAATAAGAAAAAGAGATGCACTAGATTTATGCTTTGCTTTGTCTTTTATTCATATAGAAATGATGCACATACTTAAACCAAGTTAGTTCAATCAGTTAGGCTATATATAAATTCATATAAATGTCAGTTGAACAGTCCTGATGTAAGTCAGATAAATCGGGGAATGATAGCTGACTGATCATGTTATGTGATACATATTAATGAGCTCGGAAAATCAGCCTAAAGCAGCACAGCCTACATTTTCATCTTTGAAACCCTGAACCAATGAAAAAAACATGAATTTTCAACATAGGGGATGAAAAATTCATAACAATAGTTATTTGGTGAACATACAGGGTAATGCAGCGAGAAATAGTAATATTCAGTAGTATCCATATTACCAGGCTTTAATATCACCACAGGTTTCCTGAATACATCCCTGCTGCAGTGCTCTATGCGGATGGAAAGATGGTAGGGTCCCTCTCCCATCTGTCGTCCTGTGATGTAGTAGCCAGTCGGGAGTGTTCATGGCTCTGTGTCATTTTTCAGCCCTGAGCATTCTCATCCAAAAAAGCCTTAGGGTGTGCTTTAGCTCCAGCAGCAGCAGCAGTCTGAAAGACAGAAAAGAGGTGTGCTTGTCTTCCTCCTTCTAGATTCGGTACTGACATATTGTATGATCAGATAAATCAATGAATTGCTATATAAACTCTTGCGTTCAAACATTTGGAATCATTGCTGTTATTTTGGTTGGGAGTATCTTACAGAGGGCAGACTAAGATACTATGATTTAGATTTAGAAGGTATAATTTAGATGTCACAAATATTTATTGGTTCAAATATGAGTTATTTGCCCTGCAACAGACTGGCAGCCTGTGCAGGGTGTTTCATTGCCTTTTGCTTCATGAGCAATGGGATAGGCTTAAACACCCACTGCAAACCTGGTTAGGATAAACGACTCAGAAAATGAGTGGATGAATGAGTTTTATGTTATTTAGGAGCACAATTTATTTAAATATCTATTCATAGTATTTCTTGATAAAATATCTGCTTCAAGATCATCAAATGTGAGGCATGCTGGATGTATTTCATTATGTTTTATATTATTTTATTGTTTGTCATCTTCAGCTCTATACATTATTCTGGACACATCTTGCATTTCATTATTTTTATATAGATTCCTATAAACCTATTGCTGCATTATCAACTTTACACATGTACCTGCAACAAACTGGTTTTGCATTATTGAAAATAGTGACTAGAATCTTACAGTAGTGTAATAATATAGTTAATTAATTTAGAAATTAGTAACATGACAACTGGGATTTATATTCACTGTTACTTTATATGTCAAGAAAAAAAAATGTTGTGTTTTTTTTACCAGAGGCAATGACTGTACATCATTCTCAAGAGAACCATTTTAATGTTTGAATGTTTGGACAGTAGTTTTCTGCTTCAACAACCTACAGGTGTGAAATAGTTCATGTATAATTAAACCACACCTTTGTTATGTATGGATACTTCTATGGGTTAAACTCAAAGAACAAAAAGTGTAATAAAAAGGTAAAAAATCAAAATTGTACGCAACATTTTATGATTACCCCACAAAACGTTAGGTAACTGTTTGGAAAAAAAAATAAAAAAAAGAAAGTCCTAATCCTAAAAGCTGCTAGAGAGGAATCGATTACTGCATTTTTTTAATGGGTGGGGTGGGTGTTCTAAAGGCAGTGAACCATTATGAGCTGTAAGGATAATTTGTTTCCTCACATTTTCATTAAGGTCGACTAGATCAATGACACCTTTCGGCGAGCATCCCCAATTAGAGCAAGGATGAGCACAAACATCTTTTTACTCATTTCATACTGCAGGCTTATGGCCGGAGTTTTTAACAGAGCGAATGGCATTACCGAGCTGACACTGATTAGATAGCTGAAGAGTAGGCAGCAGCAGGGCTCCCAATTACTGCCCTCAGGTGGCCACCCTCGGATGAGGGTGAGAGAGAGGGTGGGTCATTAGCATTAGCTTTGACATTTATACCCTGCATTCAGCCTGGCAAGCAACAGGTCAGCGGGTCAATTTGCTCAGACATCCCTGAAGACCTGTGTAATGAGGGACTTTGTGCACAGCTGTCATACAGATTTCAAAGGACCAGTCTTTGGTGAGTCAGACGAAGTAATTGGCCAACTAAAGAAAGATTTGTAATTGCTGTCAGAAATTAGATGTCATGATGGCTCCAGTCTGTCCACTCCGAGTGATAGTTCGCCCATGCTTTTGAGCTTTTTAAATGACATATGGATTCATATGTACTCCTACACTGTATAATTTAATCTTGCATCAGAGTTGAGGTGGCAGAACTGTCAGAGCTGAGCCAGTGATTAGAGCCTCGTTTTAACTGTTGGTAAGTCTGATCAGGTTTTAGCATTGTAATTAATACACAAATGAATACACAGTGCCACAAAGTCCCCTGTCTGCATTTCTACATTCAGGCATTTTTGACAATGTTCTAACAGAGTGTATTTTCAGCTAGCCTCATCAGATTAACCCATCTACTCTTTGATCCTGTTTGAGTCATTCTTGTGTTCATAGACCCACAAATTACAGGTTATAATTATTTTCCTAATGTTTACCTATTAAATAACATTACATTTGGGTTGTGTTAAACACAGCAAATTAATCAAACTTGTACACAAAGTGAGCAGGAAAATGCCACAATTAAGCATGTTCCCTGTAAAGGTTCTGTATTTTTTTTTCTTAGATAATCAACAAAACATGTAATATGGCTGGTGGTTGTCAGGGATCTGGCCGAACTGTTAGCCCTGTATAGCATAGCGGACGAACCCTTTCGCAGTTACTCTGAAAATGGTCTCAGCAGAAAGTAGAGATTCCCTCCAGGAATCCACGTTCTCACACACACACTGTGAAAAGGGACGAAAGAATGAGACGAGTTGGGTCAGACTGGGCACTCAGTGACTGAGCGCAGGTCACTATCTTTTCCTTGTTTATATACTGGGTGATGGCTTCACTTCCAGTGCCCCATGCACATCACATGACCAGTGTGCCTGACAGTACCCCACCTCTAGGACCGGCATCCGATGGACCCGGCTGAGAGGACATCCCATGACGGCAGTCCTGAATTAGATAGGGGTCCAGGATGAAGCAACCAGGGACCCAAGACTGCTCCTCAGGGCCATAACCATTCAACTAGGTAATGGGAGCCACAAACCTGACTTTGTGAGTCGAGGATCCGCCGGGCGGTGTATGCAGGACCACTGTCAATGAACCTGGGTGGATTGGGGGAGGGTCCTGGGGTACCAGAGGAGAGAAGAAGACTGGCTTTAGTTGAGAAGACTGGAAGACTGGATGGACGTGGAGAGACAGGCAGCTGGAGCTCGTAGGTCACAGAGTTGATCCAGTGGGTGATTTTACAGGGACGGATGAACCAGGGATAAGTTTTCTGGTTTCCATGTGGAGGTGAAGATTCTTGGTAGAAGTCCTGTCAACGACATGTAATAATTTGCGGGGGTGCTGGCGCTAGCTGGGTGTAACGTTCGTCTGCCTGCTGGATGGTGATGCGGGCCGGTGCAGACAGTAAGTCAACCTCAGACTCTTGGTGTTCAAACATCAGAGGCTGGAAACCATGGCATACCTCCAACGGACTGAGCCTGGTGACAGAGGATGTGAGCAGGTTGTGGAAAAGCTCAGCCCAAATGAGGTAGTGGGCCCAGGAGTGTGGACAACCCACCATGAAGCGTCACAGGAAGCAATCCAGTTGTTGGTTGGTCTGACCCTTCATCTGGGGTTGGTAACCATAGAAGAGTTTGCAGACGAATTAATCAAAAGGCAGAAGCCCTCGCAAAACCTGGCAGATACAGATACAGACTACGTGCAGCAGAGGTTTTGGCAGAAAGGAGTCCCGAGAGAGCAACCAGGTGAACAGCCTTGAAGAACCTATCGATGATGGTCAAGATTTTCAGTTTTTGCTGACTGAAGTCCATCATGTGCGACCAGGGACAACCTCTCCAGGAGAGGGTTGCTTGGGGTTCTTGGCCCTGGTGCACACCGGGCATGCCTGGATGAATTCTTTGACGTCTTTGGTCATACTGGGTTACCATAAGAGGAGCAATAGAGTCCCCTTGGTGCCTGAATGACCCATGATAGCGGAGGAGTGGCTCCACAGGAGTGCTTCCAACCAAAGACTAGATGGTACAAGGAGTCGTCCAGATGGGGTGCCTGATGGAGGGGGCTCCAGGGTCTGCCTCTGGTGAATATAATTCTCCAGCTTCCAGCGGAGGGGTGAGATTATTATGTGAGATGGTAGGACAGGCGCAGGATCTGCTATGGGAGCTTTGGTCTTGTACTAATGAGAGAGAGCATCAGCTTTGGTGTTCTTTGACCCTGGGTGGTATGAGAGTTGGAAATTAAATTGTTCGAAGAACAATGCCCACCGTACCTGAGCTGTTTGGCCTGCAGGATGTCTGTCCAGACCGTAAATGGGTCACTGCCGCCCTAGAGCCAGTGATACCACTCTTCCAGAGCTCACTTGATGGCCAAAAATTCTCAATATGAGTACAAAAATCTATAATTAATACAAATACATTTGTATTATATTTGATTGCTTTGAAAATGAACAAAAGTTTGGACTGATGTCAGTGTTTTCACCTGACAGTGTTTTTTGTGCCACTGGCTGACAAACAACCACAAAGCTGGCAAAGTGTCATTTCATTAACTGCTGCTCTATTTATAACCTTTGATATTTGTAGCCAAATAATTCATTTTTTTTTCTTCATTGGCCCACATCACCTCTTTCCAAAATGCCCCTGACTTTCCTGTATGTTGTTTTGGAGGAGGTCATAGTTAAAGGTTCCTTTCTTATAAGTCTTTCATGCAGATCATGTTTGTGCAATAATCACAGTGCACTGCCATTCCTGTGTCAGCTAAACCTTTATGCCAGTCGTTTGGGTTTTGCTTTGCCTTTACTTTCTGGACAGCATATTAACTGCTTTCTTGCTTCAGTTTTCTATGGACACTTCTGTGACATTTTTTACATTTTTGCTTTGTAGGCATCTGTTAATTTTATCTTCAGATCCTGAGCCAGCTGTTTAGTGGAGGGGTTGTGGAGTGTTAGCAGAAACTTAGACGGGTTCATTTATTCTGCTCTGAAATTGTCATCTGCTGGCAACTCTTGACTTATCTAATCAATCCGAGTCAATTAAGTCAATCAAAGCACAAAAAGTTCATTACATTATACAATTACACACAATTAGAGTAGACATCTTTCTACATCAAAAACCAACAACCCCAGATTCACATGTTTGGTTAGGTTGTATATTAGTAAACAAGCAATAGTTTTCAGTTACAGTTTTGGCAGGGTGCAAATACAGAGCAGGCTGTTTTTATTTGGGGCACTCTAAAAATCCCGGTCAAACATTCCAAGGTCAAACATGTGAAACAATAAAACAACATAAAAATAAAGAGAATCAGATCACTAGAATAGGAATAATGAGAGAAAGTGTATGCATGGATAATGACATAAGATTACAATACATGCCAGGTAAATATGTTTTTGAAACAAATATAAGATAAGGCAGATGACCATTAAGATGTATATGAAAGGATAAAGGATCCGATAGTAATAGTCTGTTGCATGTAATGAGGCTCTAGGGTGAAGCTGGAACCAGATGGCAAGAGTCTTGGATAGACTGGTCCACCCGGCCTCTGCCAAGGCAAAGAGACACTGTCACATTTATGTTTAAATGAAGCCCAAGAGCGAGCTGCAATTACTTTTTTCACACCTTTTTCACATATTTGAAATGAAGGAGTTGCATTATATTTCTGCAATGCTTCATTTATTATTTTTCTTCTCAGACTCCCTACATATTACATATTCAAGGCGATCCATGAAATGTCAGAAAGGGGCAAATTTTTATTTATTTATTTATTTTTCTTTAACTTTTGAAGATAAGCACATGCAATTCGCAGTTGGCCTTTCGGGCCACATAGCTGTCACTCACCTCATTGCTTTTTACTCAGCTAGTAAGCCTGCAGTCACCCGGCCCTGAAATGACAGCACCTACACTGACCCCTTCATCGTTTGCTGAGTTCACAGAGTGGAGTCAAAACAGAGTGTGTCTAGTTAGAATAAACCTTGGTGTGCTCCAGGAGAACAGCCCCATCACCTCGTTGCTACGGTTTTGTGAGCAGCATTGATTTAGAGAGTCTCCCGTAACACGGAATGTCCTTGTACACGGCTAGTTTAGACGCCCAAGACTTTGATTATGCCCCGACTTATTACTTTCCCTCTGCTCTGCTTTGCAAAGTCTTAAAAGAAAAATGGGCTGAAATTTTTTTTAAGAATCATTTCATTTGTTTGCTTGGCTATGCAGTCCTGTTAAGGAGAAATAAGGAAGACACCTCTGTGGTTGGCTAAAATTGTTTATCCACCCAGTAAATACACAGTCACAATCCATTGCTAGGCAACATCTGAATTATCTTGTTGGAAAACCTATTGCCACAATCAATACTGTCCTACTGAGAGCACACACTCATAATAGTCTATATCCCTAACCAATCGATGTGGGAAAAAAATCTGTTTTCACTGTCATAGCAATTTTGTGTTGATGTGATTACATTAGAAGGGGAAAAAGGCCTTTTCTTCCACAGCACATTGAAATGTCAACTTGATTCTCTCCACAGCCTAATCAGAGAAAGATTAAAATGTTGGAAATATGACTAACCTGTGGCACTGTCTGGAATATTTACTAGCTGTGACACTTGGTTCATTTGGGCAAGCAGTTATTGCATTTATTACCTTTTTCCCCTTGGGCTGTACCTTGTGCTGTGAACCATGAACGTATCACCTAAAGGCCATTTCATCTCACATGAGGCGTCACGGGCTCAATGTTGTTAACAAAGGGCCATTAAAGAAGGTGGTATCTTATTATTACGTTTCTGTCACTCATAAATCAACAACAATGCCCACTACACTCCTTGAAAGTGGTCCTTAATGTGTTTTAGGTTCTGAATATACACCAGTAAGCCACAGAACCCCTGACAGCTGAAGTGAACAGTATTAGGCAACAAGTGAGCAGTCAGTTATTGAAGCTTATGTGTTGAAAGCAGGGAAAATGGAGGACTGAAAAAGGGAAAATTGTGATGGCTGGACAACTGGGTCAGAGAATCTCCAAAATAGCATTCAAGCAGATGTCACTTTGACATGTACCACCTACCTTTACACTGTTGAAGACCAAGTACACCCCTTAATGGCAATGGTATTCTCTAAATGTCAATGGCCTCTATCAGCAGGATAATGCGCCTTGTCACACAGCAGAAAGCAATAGTTTGAGGAATGTGACAAAGAGATGGCAGTCTCTGGGATGTACTGGACAAATCATGGAGCCCTCACTTTGCAGTTTAGAGAATTCTGAGAATCTGCTGCTAATGTCTAGTGCCAGATACAATAGAGCACTTTCAGGGGTCTTGTGTAGACCAAGAAAGGTTTTAATGTTATTGCTGATGTAAATGTAAATGTAAATGGTAGGTGTCTTTAATGAGGGTGACTAATTGAGTAGGAGTGTCTTACCACTCTGTGGGAGCCAGAACTCTTAATGGTTGGTAGGGGTTCAAATACTTATCTCACTCAATGAAATGCAAATCAGATTCTATCTTTTATTTAAAGTTATTTTTTTTTTATTTTCCTTTTGATGTGCTAACTGTCACTGTTAAAATAAACCGAGTCAAATAATTATTTCCTCCACTGTATATCAGATTTCCACATGGCTCCAGAGGCAGAGAGAGATGAGAGAGAGATTTGCTGCGTTACATTACATTATCACTCTGCAGCACCTTGATTCTAGTTATTTGATAAATACATTAGCTTGAATATCTTTTACCTATAGAAATTAAAATGGTTCACCACAGCAGTTCTTACAATAAATCTGCCATCAGAGGTAGGCCGATGTGCTTCAAAGTGCTCTTTATTTTATTGCTGGATTTGATTGTTTTCTAAACATATTCTGTCCCTGTATAACCTTGAGGAAACAGTGGGCATGAGGACACAAGCATGCTTTGTGGGGGTTGTTCTTTCTATAAAAGGATAGTGCAGATACAGTACAGAAGGTGCTGTTCACTGCCTCCAGGCCCTTGTTAGATCCAATACAGCCTGAGCGAACAGACATTAAGCACTGTTACTTCACAGTTCCTATTGGAAATCGTTGGATGTGAAGGGCTGTGGTACTGTCACAGAGGGCTTTAAAACATCACTTACAAAAGCAATAGCAATATCATAAAATTAATAAAAAGGTAAAGGTAGGCTTATCATGATTTCTGACACTGATCCACTTAATAACTTGTTCTGACAAAGATTAAGTAACTAATATGGGTTACACAAGAGGAACGCAATTCAGATTTGATTACGATTGCCTTCTCAGAGTACTGGGTTAGTCTGCTTTGGCTGGAGATGGACCCTAGCAGCAGAAAAAGACTACATCATGGAGAGCAGTATCGTCATTCATCCACTGATAGTCCTCTTGTTTGGTCTTCAGCCCACAGATGCCATGTTCACATTCTTCACTCCAGTCGCCCCACTCTCCAAAGTCCAAGCCATCTCCCTCCAGAATCGAAGTGTCACACTTGAACCTGCAGGTTGAAGTTTAAAATTCATTGTTATTATATAAGAGTATAATATATTTAACACAATAGTGAAAGGTTTCCCCCTGGGTCTTTATTTGCCATCTATTTTGGAAACCATTGTTGATAATCAACACCTGGTATCCTCACAGAATAAACTGGGAATTAAAGGTGCAAGGCTTGTGCAACGTTGTGATTTTGTTATTTTATTAGAGTGTTAGAAAATGTTTATCAGACCAAACCAATCTGTGTAGTGTGGCATAACAGTTCTATCAAGGAATAGAACTGTAGAATAACAGTTTTATTCCTTGGAAATCTAATTAAGTCTTGACATTGAAAATACTACCTGAAATTATCTGCATTTTCACACTCCTTCATAATCTTTATCCAACACTTTCAATCACGGATATGGACCACACAGGGCCACAGCACCCTTAGATTGCTGTGATTATTTTATGATTTTATGAACGTTCTGTTTATTTGAACATGATACACATCTATATTTGCTTATGCATGTGGCAATGCGTTTAGTTACAGTTACAGTTTCATTAAAGTGAGCTGAAATGTTCTTCTCACAAACTGTCAGCTGATTTGGGGGTGTCACTCGGACACGGACAGTAGGATTTGGCCAGAAGAAAGTGTATGCAGAGCTGTAGGCTGGTTCTGTGCTCAGAGCATAATGGCCTGCGTTTTGAATAAATGAGTTTTTCTTTCACCTATTATATTTTTCATTCACAGATTGTTAAAGTGTTAAATCACAATGTGTGATGGGTGTGATACCAGAAGGTGAGTAGCAAAATGAGATGAGGTGGGTACGCGCATGAGATGGGTACACACCAGTAAGAATTAATCTAAAAACATTTCAAATGAAAAATAAAAAAGACATTATTTTGCATGATGTCACTCTGTATATTGTATATGTGGGGTCTAAAATTTCAGCACCCTCAAAACAGCTTCCTGCATCCCACCTTATGTTGTTCACAGCTGTGTTGTCTTCTTCGGGTTTCACTGGCTCTGTGTTCAGCTGAAAACCTTTCAGGGGTCCTGAAGGACACGACTTAACTTCCGTCCAGTTACCCCACCTAGAGCAAAACTGTTATTTCTCTATCTTGACATCAACAGCTAAACTAAACCATGCAGCTAGACACTTACTGCCCCAGCTCTGACTCTACATAAGTCATTTGAGAGGTTCCATTTGAGTTCGGGCAAAGCAGACAGATGCCATTTAATGTCGTCAAATATAACACCAGGCCCTTGGAATTCCTCCACCAGAAAGATGAAAAACATGAGCACTTTTTGTTGATCTACTTCAGAAATCCACTGAAGAAACATCAATGATGCTGCCTTTATTGTTGGCTTCACTGTAATAGTTTCTGACTGATTGGTTTAGTAACAATAAAATGTGACTAGACAGGGATAGGCAAGTGTATATAAACATTTAAATGAAATGTCATGAAAAAGTTATACGTTCAGTTATATTCTTTAATGTCTTAATGTACAAAACGGTTGCTCAGACTTGCTAAAGTAAGTGAATATAGCCCGGCTCTTAGCAAAAGACTAAATCCAACAGCGTGGGTGGCATCTAGGCACATGTCTATAATACCCCACTCACCCCATAGCCCTCCATTCGCAACACTGATCGAAACCTTTAAGTCTTTGTCATAAAATATTTCTTCAGCATCTTGAGTCTGCAGCTGTGAGCCATGCAACTCTGGAGAAAGAGCCAGGAGAAGCAGGAAAGTGGTGCAGAATTGATGCATCCTATTAGCTCTACGCCAGCTCTGACATTTCCCTAGGTTTTTATACCCTGTTGCATATGAAACAATTATACTGAAGTTTCTGGAACATGTCAAATTTCCCAATTAGCTTCCTTTGCTGTTACAGCCACTGGTCAGCCACTAATTGCGCAGTGCAGCAGTTACGCCATATTCATACAAATGTGTTGTTTTAGTTACTGTCACTAATACTTTTACTTTTACTTTCTTTGTTTTTGATGGATGGAAAAAAACACTCTTAGTTCACTACCAACCGATTTTTTTTTTCTTTACCTTCAAAGGCTTGGGAGGCTTGCTTGGTGACACAAATGACAGATTAAAAGGTGGAATCAGTTGCCTAATCCATATCTAATTACTAATATATATGTGTATATATATATATGTATATATATATACACTACCGGTCAAAAGTTTTAGAACACCCCAATGTTTCAAGCTTTATTTAATTGAATTTCAAACAGTTCAG
>JBBPDE010000017.1:8186480-8197012 GCA_037974605.1 Nannopetersius ansorgii | reverse complement strand
CTGATATCATTGGGGTCTCTCTCTTTACTTTGTTGTAGACATTTACACCATACACTCCATCTGCAAAGCCACCAGCATTGTGGATGACCCCACAACCCCCTCCCACATCCTTTTTTTGCGCATTTTTGCACTCTCCTGTTTGAATACAGTATAGTATAGTATATAGTCAAAATACTGTATTCACTCACACTTGAACTGTCACTGGCCCTGTCAACTGCACTTGTCCTGTAAGTTGCTCCTGTGTTTTTTTTATTGCCTCTCTCTTTAGTCCTGTCCTGCCTGCCCTTGTACTGTATTGTGGTGTTCTGTTTTTTTGTTTGTTGTGTTGCCCCATGGTCCTGGAGGACTGTTGTTTCATGTCACTCTGTACAGTGCATATGGTTGAACATCTACTTGACTTGAAAATAACCTAAAAACTAACCTACGTGTAACAAGTTTCTACTCACAACTAGTGTTAAATCAATTTCAAATCTCCCACAATGGTCTGCAAGCTGAGCTATTATGCTCTCTTCGCCCTGGGCTTTCTTCTGCGGCCCCATTGCTCTTGTGGGCCTTGCTGCAGAGGCAGTCACTCAAACTCCAGGAGATAGAGAGGGTGACCTGAGGGAGGGATGGAGGGAAAGAGACACAGAGACAGATAGAATAGACTTTGTGCTTCATTTCTGCTCCACTGTGGGCTATGAATAGCCAATACATGGAACTGTTTTTTATGACAAATATCCTATAGAACAGATGTGATACATGTTTGCCAGAACATTAAATCAGAGCATCTTGAATTATTCAGACTAGCCAAGCAAATGGTGTCAAAAGAGATGGTACATATTAGATGCCAGCACAGTTTCCACCAACAGAGAGCTGTGCAGATATTCTGCATCTTCCTCATGATATAAAGGGCATATGCAATAACGGGCTGTAGCAATGAGCTTAGGTGACCACGTGGATTAGTTGTCATAATGGAAAAAGTATGCAGTACATTGTGAGGCTAAGCATTGCACTGAATTTACTGTAAATAAAGGGTTTTAGGCAGGACATGAGGAGGAGTTATAATTACTATAAAATTGACTCGCTCATGGATTTCTGCTGTTAGAAAATTAATATATTACATAAACTATTCTTCTGTAATGCAGTTTGTGAACAGTAGACCGTGGTTGCCATGCAACACGTCATCTTACTCCAGAAACGGCACATGAATGTGTTTGTTTGTTTAATACATTTGCAAATGAATACAGAATTGAAATTCTATATAAAACTATGTGCAGTCATATCTGTGTATACCAAGTTTATAGTTTCATGACTCGGCTATTCAGATATTTAATATCATTGTTGTCTAAACAAATCCTCATGTTTCCTTCCAGGAGAAGGAATAAAAATGTTCACTGCACCCTGTTTTCATTTTAAGTTTCATTATAAGTGAGAGTGAGATTTTAGGTGCATAAGTGTGTATTTTTTAAAACACTAATTCAGTATTTCAACATGTGGTTCTCCAATAAATACGCTCACCACTCATGACTGATAAACATCTCACTAAGTGTCCGTTCCATATTCAGTTCAGAACTGCAACTCCTCCAGCAGCACATAATGGAGGAGCATTATTCAGTCTACATTTGTGTTTCTTGTAATGGATGATGTGCAAGACATACATCTTTGATAAAAGAAGGGTAATATATTGCAACTGTGGCAGCAATACACTTCTCTCCTGCCAGGGAGACAAAGACAAACCAAAAAGGATCATTTACTTAAATGCTTCAGTAACTGATCTGAGAATTAATTTTAGAACCATACCAGTGTTTTTGGACTAAGAGATACCAGGCACCCATGCCACGACATCAGGCACTCATGCATAGGTTTGTTGACCAGTCCCTGGCTTGAGATTTTTTTCACAGTGTGGGAGATTTTTTTCACAGCTTTGTCATCCTGTTAGTTTGCCACTAATATAATACAGCAAATGCCATATATCCATTAACAGACATTATTAATATCATATAAATAAATACAGGCTTCTTATTAAACAATACAAATGTTTCTGCCCTAGACATGGCCATATAATGTTATGCTCACTATTTGAATGCATTTGATTCTCAGTTTAAACATCATAAAGTTTAGTCGTATATATTCAGCATTGTACACTGCATTATTATACACACCTTTCAGCTTGTACCTGGTTGTAAATCTTCTGATCATAGGCTTCTGGAAGGTAGAGCTGGGAGCCATGTGCTTTAAACTGCTGGGCCAAAAGGAAAACAAAAACAAAAGAGTTTCATTACATCTAATACATCTAATACAAATAATACAAATATCACATGTTTTCCATTCAAGAGCAATTTTAAAATGTTCAAAAAGCTGATAAAATAAAATTTAAAGTCATGTTTTATTGACTACCCTATTTTGTCTTTCACATCAAGGTTTTTGATGCACATTTTTAAATTTTGCATAAATGAGGTGGATAAAAAATGCTATACACATAGGCTGTGTGAATCTACTACTTGGGCAAGACCTTCTAAGCCAATTCTGAATTATGGACAGTGGTGGTGACACTGTCCATAATTCACTTCAAGTAAAAAAAAACAACTAGTATGAGGCAGATGCCAAACCTTATTTTTATGCCTTTTATAACTTTTTGAAATGTTTAGCCCTACCACTTTATCTGACTGCACCACAAAAAGAAAAAAAAAATGCTTTTCACACAGGCACAATCGTGAATGGTGGTGGCACTATCATGGGGCAAAAGTCAGACAAAATGGTAGAAGACATTACAGTTAGTATCAGTTAGTTTAATTAGTTAAATAAGATGAATTGAATAATAGCTGACTGATTACACACTAGTTAGACTGTTAGATTGTAGCCATTATTACTGATCACC
Organism: Nannopetersius ansorgii; assembly: GCA_037974605.1. NCBI lineage: Eukaryota > Metazoa > Chordata > Actinopteri > Characiformes > Alestidae > Nannopetersius > Nannopetersius ansorgii. Next base: position 8,194,152 of record JBBPDE010000017.1, on the reverse strand, counting down.
AGATTACAGGACTATTTAAACTGGCATTAAATTGTTTCATATGTGTTCCTTAGCCTCGTGTTAAGCTAATTACATATAACGTTCTGAAGCACAACATGGTATACAATCTTGCACAACTGCAACTCAACCAGATAATTTTCAAAAACTTTTCTCATAGATGTAGTCCCCAGCTTATCTCAGATATATTTCTTCGGAATGATCTTAGAGCTTCTGTTTAATCTTGTAAACTTGTCCTACTTGTATCATAAGGATGATGTGTTGTGTCCCCTTTCTGAGTCTGCTTTATAAATAAAACTGAACTGAATCTTGCTCAGCAAGTCTGTGTGTGTGTGTGTGTGTGTGTGTGTGTGTGTGTGTGTGTGTGTGTGTGTGTGTTCCCACAGCCATGCTACGAGCGAGTGAAAGGCTGGCTACAGGAAAATCTGGTGGCCCTGTGGATTTTTGCTCTGTGTGCAGCTCTAACTCAGGTACTTTCTACATGACTGCATAAACGCATAATCAGTCAAGAAATTCTCATTATGAGATGATGCTGTGTCATTATGGATCAATGGATTATGGATCAATACAAGTGCAGGTGGGACAACCACACTGGGGCCTGTAGCCTTAGGTGGTCCACTAAACACTTTTTTTTTTTTTTTACTGTTTTGCTATGTATGCAATCCTATGCTTTATGTGTAGTAATGAACTTAAGACATAGCAATAGTAATAGTAATAGTAAAGTAATAGTAAAATAAGCAAAATGGGGTCAGGATGGGATCCATAAATTCTAATTGTATGGGGTGTCTATGAATGTTGGTTAAAATGAGGATCTTAATGTTGAACAAAGGACTTAATATTGTATGTATGTGTGTGTTCAGATTTTAGGATTGGTGTTCTCCATGACTATGTTCTGTCAGACGGTGAAAGTGGACACATTCTACGCCTAGAGAAGATAAAAAAGGGAAAAAAACAGAACTGAACCTTCTCGATATCACAGACAGTGGATGAATGAAGTGGTCCTTTTCCTCTCTGCGTGTGCTCTCTTCCTTCATCACCTGTTTTCTTATCTTTTACTGTGGCGGTCATTCCTCCAACCTTTCTTTCTTTGATGCCATTAGTAAACATGATGTTAGTCAATGACCTTGTAAAAAGCAAAGCGATAGCTTAACAAGAGAACTGATATTTTTACAGTCGTTAGATTGGACTTTCTTATTCATATGAAACAAATGCATCATTCGTTGAGATTTCTTTTGGACCTGCAATTCCACTGAGCCAGTCAAAAAACCAAAAAAAAAACAAAAAAACAAAACAAACAAACTGAAGAGCCTGTCTGTGGAGGAGTCTACTCTGATGGCCTGGGGGTGATGCCTGAGAAGAGACACCAGTAATGTATTATGGCAAATGCATTTTATTTTGTTTAAAACTAAGATATTTATTACACCAACTTATACTTATTCATAATGCATTCATATCGCTTATAGCACATATAGCAGGACTGTACATGCAGCAAAGTGCTCAACAGTGATGCTGTTTTACAATATTGCAGACATTGAGTGTAAAAAAATGTGTCCTACATATAAACAAACACTGTCTGGTTGATGAAACGGATGCTCTTTGGGACTTTAATGGACACAAGTGTAAAAAGCACAATACCACATGTGAATGCTAAATGTGCAACCAGTGAAATATAACCTCTGTAATGATGGATTGGACTCCAGGGTTTTGTGGTGAAGAGAAGAGGTGTGGAATCAAATGAAAGAATGAAATGAGTCGATGGCTGAATTAGTAGGATTAGAAATCTAGGCTATAGACAGAGCTGAAGTAGAGTGGAAATGAGAGGCAAGACAGATGGTTTCCCTTTATCTTTGTTTTTGTTACTAATTTAACAAATGTGTGTTTATATATGTACCTGTTCCAGACACCAGACTTAAACATGAAACAAAAATAAAGCTTTTACAGGGAAGTGGTTGGGTGTAGTCCTTAGTCATAAATTCAGCCATTTATGCTATATTATATCCATTTATTATTCTACCACCCAAGCAATGCCTGCTCCGCTCTCCTGTGGTGGTCCGGAACATTGGTGAACAGGATAAAAAAGCATGTGCTTGTTGGAATGGGGGAAGGTCCGAGGGGGGTAACAAATTGTACAGAGAAACAGATTATAGTCTGTACAGCCTGGAAGTGCACCTGATAAAATGAATAATGGGTTTAGACACATTGGGTATATTCAGCCAGAACATTTAAACCATAGACAGATGACGTGGTTATCATTGACTATTTCAATACTCATGTCAAGTGGAGGACTGTAATAGGCAGCAAGTGGACAGCAAGTGAAGTCGATTTATGGAAACCAGCAAAACTTGGCAAGCGTAAGGATCTGAGCACCTTTGGCAAGGACCAAATTGTGAAGACTGGGTCAGAGCATCTCCACATTACCATCCAGCTGCGTTTGGTGTTGCATAGACATAGACCAGTCAGAGTTCCCATGTTAACTGCTAAAAACACCTACAATGGATGTGTGAGCATCAGTGCTAGACCATGGAGCAGTGGAGGAAGGTGGACTGATCTGATTAAACTTTTATTTTACATAATGTGGTAATTTGGCTGGTGGTGGCCTAGTAGCTGGATACCTGCCTCTGGACCAAGAGGTCATGGGTTTGAAACCTACCTTCAGCATCAGCACTGGGTCCCTGAGCAAGACCCTTAACCCCAAGTTGCTCCAGGGAGACTGCCCCCTGTAGTTAAGGAAAGGAAGTTTTAGCAGTTAACATGGGTTAACATGGGAACTCTGACTGGTCTATGTCTATGCAACACCATGGAAGTCGCTTTGGATAAAAGCATCTGATAAATGCCATAAATGTAAATTTGGGTGCATCGCTTACCCGGGGGAAGAGATGGTATCAGGTGTCTTTAGGATTTTCTATGGGAAGAAGGCAATCCGGCAGAGGCGGTGTGATGCTCTGGTCAGTGTTCTGCTGAGAAGTCCTGGGTTCATATTCATGTGGATGTTACCTTAACCTAAACACTGTTGCATAACTTCATGGCGACAGTCTTCCCGCAAGGCAGTGGTCTCTTTCAGTAGAATAATGTGCCTCAGCATGCTGCAATAAGGGTTCAGGATTGGTTTCAGGAACATGGGAAAGATGAAACTTCCCCTGATCGCAATTAAATCAACCAACTGTGGCATGTTCTGGACAAACTAGTCTGAACCATGGAGGCTCCACTTTGCAAAATGATTGGACTTAAAGGACCTGCAGCCAACATCTTGGTACTGGATACACAACACATCTTCAAAGGTCTTGTGGAGTCAACAAGCTGAAGAGGACCTACACAGTATTAGGCAGGTGGTTTTATATAAAAGGCTAATTATTAAATATATTCAGAGCACACTGTTCAATGCCCTGTTACTGTTTAATTACTGAATTGAACATATTTGAAAAGAAAACCCACATAATGTGATGTGTGAAATATGTATATTTTGTGCACTTATTGGTTTATATATGTTAAATTCAGCAAATTTATTGGAAATGTGTTATATTTAAAGTTTGAATGTGGATTTATTTTCACTAAGAAAAACAAGTTTGTAAATAATATTGCTGGCCCATATCCACCAAGCTTCTAAAAGATGGAGCACATTTTTTCCCTATTTACTGTGATATTACAGACAAGGACAGATCCAAGATCAGCACTTCTACTTTGAGAAGTGTAATGAATACAAGCCTTGATAAATATGTTCTGCATTGCTTGTCAGCAAGCAGGGCTGCAATCTCGAGGGCAGCTGTCCTTAGGGCGCACAGCCTTTAGTCACTTTAATGGAAAAACCTTATACAGTAGGATTTAATTTGAACACCCTGACGTTTATGTGATTAATTTCAGTCGGCTTTTACGGAGCTGAGCCTTGTGTCCCCAGCCAGCCGCTGATGCTCTGAACGTGGGCCGCCCATGTGGAGAGCGAATGGCACTCAGCAGTTACAGCAATTATCTGCTGTACGATACTGAACAAACACTTCAAAGCCTGTGGATTTGCATAAAGACAAATGAACATGACTGATTTCTTCTCATTCCCATGGACAGGGCGACGCGGTGCTCAGAGCACTGTGTGAAATTGCCCAAGTCTGTCCCTATCAAAGGCAAGAGTGACATTTCAATTTGAAAAATTCATGATGGCGGTGATGACCAGCTCAATGCTGTTATTGACTGAATACTGATTTGATGGGGAGGATGGATGGATGAACTCCATGCCTCGATCCATCTCTCTCTCCCTCTTTTCCACCTTTTTCTCCTTCGCTTTCGGCTTTTGTTGTTTCCTCCCCTGCTCTCTCGCTGTTCTCACTTCCTCCACTCAATCGATCAATAATGCATCCCTATTGCTCCCTTGTTCTCTCCTTCCCTCACTTAATCAATAAAACATAGACTACCTGTGCTTCCCATCTGCGAGTGTTTGAGTGTGTGAGGAGAGATGGCAGGCACAGGTCACTTCTTCTCCGAAAACTAGGCAAATGAAACCTCCCCATGGTGGACTGATATAGGCCCAGCTGAGCTGGAGAGGGAGAAGGAACCTGAGGGCATATACAGGCCAAGCTTGCAAATCCACACATCCTCATTAAACCCAGGGGATGCAGTCTTCTGGTCCACTGGATTTTCTCTATCAGAAAAGGGATGTTTCTACAGCAATAGGCTTCTTGTACATGTTTTTCCCAGCTAAAGACTCACTGACATGCCCTTCTCCAGCAAAAGAAAAGTTGGACAATTCCATAGGTTTAGTTTCTGCGTCACATATAGTTGTGTGCAAAACCTTGGAGACTCCAGGCCAATTACCATATTTTGTTGATTATTGAAAAGAAACAGCAAACTATTTTTGCATGCATTCATTCATATTTATTTTACGCTTTACTTAAAAAATATAAAAGCACAGGAGGACAATCACCTAAGCCAGTCCTAAGTAACACCTCTTTTGGTATCACACTCTTTCTACTCTCCTTTTAGGAACTGTCACAGATTTTTCCCTGCAGAAAGCTAATAGTTCTGTGATACTCTTGGGTCATATTGTACTTACAGCGTATTTAAGAATCTACCCACATATTTTCAATGATGTTTATGTGAGTGCACTGTGATAGTCATTCTGAAAACTTCAGCTTGCATTTCTCAAAGTTGTTTATGGTGGATTTTAATGTATATTTTGTAGCATGTTTTTTTGTAGAATTATCTTTTCAGCCTCAGTTTCATGACTGACAGTTTCATATTTGCTTCTAGAATTTGATATTTAGTAAAATCCATTCTTTCATTTGTTCTTGCTCATGTTTCCAGTACTAATGGCTGCCACATGACCCCAAAGCATTGCACTGGATATATGTAACTGTTTGGAGCCTCTTTTTTTATTCTAGAACAGTATATTCATTCAATCATTGCCACCAGAATGGGAGCAGCTGCACATGAGCTTATGCTCATCATGCCCAGTGATAAAGATTGCCTATAAAGCTTTCCAGATATGCATACAAAAGTTTGTAGACACCTACTCATAGCATATTTGCTCCAAAATGAATAGAATAGTCTCATTTTTATAAAATTAATAAGCATCAGCTGGAAATGTGTAAGCATTTCCCAGCTGGCATCATTATAACGCTGGGTCAGTATGTGCACTGGGCTTAAGACAGAAAGGGATTTATTTCAGCTAGTTCGGATTCAAAGATGTTTGTTATACAGTATCTAAGGCACTAATTAGAGGTATTTAGCAGATTACACAGATACTGGCAATGGAATTAGGTTCTTATTGCCAACGTGAGCTGGAGATGAAAAACTAATTGCATTGCCCTCTAGTGAGCCGTGATTTTAGCAACATGGCCAAATGTACACCACAGTACCACTCTACCTAACATCAATAGATTTCCACAAACACATAAATAACAATGTAAGAATGAGGTACAGCTTTCAAATGTGTTGTTTTGGCTGGTGAGTAAACAATTTTGCAATGTATAATTAATAGGGAGACGCTATGCGAAATGCAACGTAGGCTTTAGTTGATTCAGACAATGAAGTCAGAACTGTTATACAGTGGATTAAAAATTAAATTTTCAGAATGAAAGCAATTCTAAGCAATTTTTGCATTTCAGAATTACAACCCATACTTCAGGCTCCAGGTTTGTACGAGCACAAATTGCCTGCTGAGACAAAATAATGAAAGTAGGTTCAGTTCAAACAAAAGTCCCCTTTCTTTTGAAATGTTTTTTTCCCCCATCAGGCAGCTTGGTCATCACTGCTACTTCTAAGCCACTCAGGTATTTCTTTCTTTAAAACACATGAGTCAAAATGTGAGTGATCAAATCCATTTCCTCCATCATTATATGTCCTGTTGGGTTATGCATGCACACCGATCAGCGACAACAATAAAACCATTGATGGGTGAAATGAATTACACTAATTACAATGGCATCAACATAGTCAAAATGGCAGCTGTCAAGAGGTAGAACATATTGTGGCGTGCAGGAGGAACACATGACGGACATGAGGGGTATGTGTGGGTTTTTGGCGGGAGGTTTAGGGGTTAACGTGGGGGTGGCGGCCCGCGTGGGGCCATCGCCATGACAACTCGCGCACTTTCGGGGGGTGTATATAAGGGAAAGGGCGGGGTAGTTTAGTGTTGGAGTTGGGAGAGCTGTGTGGAGAGAAAATAAAGGAAGAAAATGATGGAATCTGCTCTGGTGTCGCCTTCTTTCACCGTTCGCCACAATATTTTGTTCTTTTTTTTCCTGCTTCAGTGGTTTTTCCAGTGCGTCACTACTGTATTGAAAGCTGTCAATCACAGGTTCAAACCAAGCAGATTCTAATCTCAGAAGGATCTCATTGTAACGGCCCAATTTGACTGTGTACTTTTTGTTCATTCTCTGGTCACAATAGAAACTACATGAGCTTTTATCATCCTTTTATCATCCTTGCATGATGTCATGATGTCACCTTGGTCTTGATTTCTGATCTGAGATCAGTGAACTTTCTTGCTGCACATGCCTTTGTGCTCAGGAGATGCTTTGGCACATGTTTACAACATGCAGTCATTTTGTTAGTTCGGTTTTAGTCGGGTTTTCACACCCTTTCTTTATTTATATTAGTTTTACAGCCAGTAGGTCATGACCTTCTAATTGCCCGAAGGTTGCTCCATTGCATTAAACCATAGCTTAAATGGTAGCATGTAATGCCTTTAATGGCCTTACAGTAGTCAGCATCATTTCTCATCAGGTTGGTGGGGCAATTGTGACAGACATTAGCCGTGTCCGAAAAGTGCACTTGTTCTCTCGTTCACTACATAGTGTTTGCTATATAGGGGGCTAACTAGTGAACAAGGGGACGTTTAATTAATGTCGGACACTCGGGATGTTACGTTTTTACTAACTGTTGCTTAAATAGTGCCGGGTCTCGGCAATTTATCTCTGTCGCATAAACACACGTCTCGTCTCTCTAGTCCAGACCCAGCCCACACAGGAGGTGGGGTCTCATGTGTGGGGGCGGGGTCTGGTGTGTGGGCTGTGGCACACGACCCGGCAAATGCCCAGTCCGCCGATGTCAATTTAGGGCCGGCGCAGAATTACGTCTGCCGACCTGGATCGCGTCCCACACCATCCCCCAGACCGCGGCTGAAAATGTCCGGAGAGAGAGTGAGAGAGAGTGAGAGAGAGTGAGAGAGAGTGAGAGAGAGTGAGAG
>JBBPDE010000017.1:8143653-8158626 GCA_037974605.1 Nannopetersius ansorgii | reverse complement strand
CACAGAGAAATGCTGTATTGTAATTATAATGATATTTAAATAGGATTAAGATAATTATCTAAATATAATAATAATAATAATAATAATAGTAAAACAACTATTTGATAATCATGCCATATGATTATTATGATTTTTATAATGTTCTCCTGCAACAACACAATGAGGGATGCAGTCTTGTAATTATATGTTTAATATAAATGATATGTTTATTTGGAGATGATGAAGATAATATTGTGATATCAACTTAAACAAGTTCAAAATTATTTGATTTTCAGCGATGTTTGAGTGAAAGTTTGGGTTTTTAGGATTGGGTTTAGACAAGGTTAGCTTCTACAAATAAAAATGATAAAAATTAAAAATGTTAATGTAGATTGAACTTGTCAAACTACTGGGATAATTTTCTAAAATGATGATAACATTGAAATCTGAAAATGTTATTGCTCCTTTAAGAAATTGCTCATGCAATCACTTTAAAGGTACACACAAACGAAATGAAATGTAAAGGCCTAAATGGCTCTAAACGAAAATTTCTAATAAAACTTCAATATGAAAATACACCATGCTATATTCGTAAAGTTCACAGTATTATAAGATACAGGTTGACATTTAGTGCTTTAATCATGAATTGCAAAGAGGCCTTTGATAAGAATCAGAATTCAGAGGAGTCACCTGCAGTGTGTGAGACTATGCTCATGGCTTTTCCTACTACATCAGTTATTGATATGTTATAAATACAACACACAGCAGCCACTCTCCACCAAGGAGGGTCAAGAGTGTGAAAACGATTTCAGATACCTTCATCAAAGTTCAGCTTTGGGCACAAACGATTTCAGAGCAGGTCAGGGACAAACACTAATGCTCTTACTCTCTCCCCCTGTGTCTGTCCTGAACGTGGCCATTTAAGATCAGGTGTAAGGGGATCAGAGTGATAGACTGAAGTGCACTAAAGGCCGTGGTTAAAAGACATCCTCTCTAAGCCATAAACAATATGTTTAATTTCAGACTGTTAAAAAAAACCCGTTAAATATGTCATTTTATTACCGACACAATTTGGACTGTAAATGGACAGATTTTCATAAATCAATGTTTATCTCATTCTCATCATATATCATATATACATACATCTATACATACTAGGGCAATAACAGAAAAGTCTGGACTTCAGAGTCCTGTGTTTTGTTCCTCTCTCTCTGTGCACGCTTGTGTACACAATGCAGTCTGTGCCTCTGATTGGCTCACGCTGACACACATTCCTTGACATAACCAATGATTATATTCCCTGCATAAAAAGGGTGGTAACTTTGGCGTGTAGAGAGGAATATAAACACAAGACCGCGACAAGATGAGACATATGGCAGCAGATAAGATAGACACACGTCACATGTGTGGAAATACTTCACTCTAGACACAAACAGCAGGGTGACCTGCACAACCTGCAAGCGGGTGTTAAAGTACAGAAACATTACCGACGTTCTGCACAGCATCTGAAACAGTACCACAAGCTAACATGGCTAGCGCTAGCACTGCAGAGAGTCGTCCAATCCAGAGGACGCTGTTTCCCACTTTCTGTTGTACACTTACATTTACCAGAAAATTCAAGGTATCAGTCTTTGTTTTGTTTTCTTTAATTGTCATGTTTACTGTTAATGTTAAAGGGAACTTAAAAGTTGCTCAATGTTGGACGTCTGTTTTCCTCCGCTGCGTGTGTGATGACGATTTTAATGGATGACTCGAGTGAAAAAATCTATATATGTGTATATGTGTAAAATATATATATGTGTGTGTATACAATCCCAGCCAAATGAAAGTAAACTGAAAAAAAAATCTTGAAAATCATCCACATACATACTCAAATACTTTTTCTTGTGAAAGCTAGACTGTTTTTCAGCCTCTAAGGGCCAATGACCCAAAGTGCACTCATAGTACTTTGAGAAATACAGAGATTCATTATTTGTTAAATAAAAACCCAAAATAAATAGACCATACAGGCCATGTACGCTCCTTTAAGAAGCAAGTACTTTGGGAGCATGCTGATCATGGTGGCAGAACAAGCTTCCACCCACAGATATAAAATAATTATCACCGTGCATGTGGTTTAGCACTACCCCTCAAAAAGCCTGAGCTTAGAAATTCCATGAAAAGCTACTGCTGATATTTCAAGGCCACATCCTTTATCGTGCACTGACTATTCAAGGATGATAAACTTGTATTTCTATAAATTAAAAAATAATAAACTGACTAGTGACTTTTCACACTTTTTAGTAACAATGTTAGTGAATTGTTATTGTTAATGGATTTTGGTATGACTGATGCGTTTTCAATTATAGTTGTAGTTGGAGGGTGACACTCGTGATGCATAACCTGCAATCAGTGCTATGCAGCCTAATAAATGGGATTAAAAACACAGCCGATGAGTGCTTTTTATGAATGTCCACTCTATCATTTAAACGGAAAGGGAATGGAACAATGGTTAAAGGACTTAAATCCTGGTTTCTGTCTCTTTGAGATCCATATATGCAAATGATCTGTGGTCTGTACTCAGTTCTTTCACAACACAGGCAAGACTGAAACTCTCAGAATTGCAGAGGTGTAAAAGGTGGATATATATATATATATATCCTTATGGTCATGCAAGAACACACTGAAGCACAACACATGTGAATTTGTTCTCTGCATCTAAGGATACCTCATTACATCATTTAGCAGACGCTTTTATCCAAAGCGACTTCCATTCCCTACTTACAGGGGACAGTCTCCCTGGAGCAACTTGGGGTGAAGGGTCTTACTCAGGAAACCAGTAGTGGTGCTGAAGGTGGGATTCAAACCCATGACCTCTTTGCCCAGTGGCCACTGGCAGTTGCCACTGGCAGTTCAGGGATTTGAACACAACCATCTGAAGATTGCAGAGGCTCCCAGCTGCCCCTTATGCATATTTAAAAAGTAAAATAAATAGAAAGTAGGTAGTAAATATCTATATGAGGCATCCACTCTAATGCTTAGCTTGGAAAGTTCACCCTTAAATTGATAGGAGCTCTTTAAATAACATACTAATTTCGAAGCCACGAAACGGCAGAAGGGGTGGCATCTTCCAGCGCGGTGCTGTTGCATGTGCTTGGAGGTGAAAGCATCAAGCCTGATTTCCATAAACAGGCAGCCCCAGCGATGTCAGGGCTGTAGCAATTTACCACCAAACAACCCACACGGATGCCAAAGGTGCCTTCTGCGCAGCCCCATAAATAAGGCATAAGCGTTTGTGATTGGAATGAAAATATACATGTGGGGGGTGTGTGTGGTGGAGTTTGGGGAGGTTATGTGAAGTGTGTGAAGTGCTGACAGGGCTAGGAGGCCGAGAGGCACTGCGCTATGATTTATAGGTGCTGAGTGGAGACAGTGTGTGTGTATGTGGGGGTGTGTGTGGGTGTGTGTGTAAGGGTGTAGGGTGTATGGAGGCCAACCAACGTGTGCGCCTGCTTTTTGTAGGTGTGTAAGCGATGCGTGCAGGAAAAGTGGGGGAGATTTATGGATTCAGATGTGATTTCCATAAGCTTGAGTATTTTTTCTCCCTCTCAGCCATCCCCACTAAGATGAAAAGAAGGGCAGTGTGTGTATGTGTGTGTGTGTTGTGTGATGCTGTGTGGGAGGCTGAGTGGGAGGTTGTTTATGTGTAAGATTCTCTGTGTGTGTACATTGAATGTGGCTGTTGGAGGGTTTGCATCGATGTTTGTTGCTCGTCTGCTCATTTCCTATACGGAGCTATTAATTACTCCATCAGCGAGTCCTGGCCTGTTCACGTTGATGCAGTGGCACACAGCAGAAAAACACACCCTGCCAGCATCTCTGCTTGCTGACCATCTAAACTCGGCCTTTAATGAACTCCCTTTGTGTGCCCTAATGTTTATCTTTCCCATCGTGTATTAGCTGTTCTGTTTGGTGGGTTTTAAAGGGTTTAAAGCACACACCAATCTCAGCCTCGTGAGGCAATGCCCAGTGCCTCAATCTGAGTGGGCTGCCAAATTCAATAGACCAGGAGACGCAGAGGGGGGATGTTTTCTTGTTGCCCTTTCAACATGCAATTGACTGATTGGGGGTAATTGATTGGATTGTGGATGTTTTCACCTGCACTCTAAATGCTTAATCAGCTGCTGATGTAATATCATAGATACTGAGCATATGGAGAGTGGTGCTGCAGAGAAGTTAAGTCACAGTCGGATGAAATCAAGTCTAACCCCTTTCTTCGGGTCTCCCAGTGGCCATTCTGCTAGCAGGATGAAAACTGACCGATTGGATGTTTCTTTAACATAAAAATATTACAAACAAAAATAATATGTTTAATTAAAAAATTTGTTAACACTTCTTTTTGTATTTAGATATTGTGATATTCAACTCAGTGTAATTCAAATACAACCAAACTGTCACGGGCGCGGGGGCTAGTCCCCCACGACCGAGAGCTATCTTTGAAAAAGCAGGCTGGAAACCAGGGCTCCATGCTGAAGCGTGTTTATTAAACTCAAAAACAAGAATAAAGAGAAAGGCACGTGGGCCAAACAGGAACTAGGACGGGGTACAGGAAAACAGGGCAGGAACAAGGCAAACATAAGGCTCTACAAAGGATGTGCTCTAAATAAGACGATGGACAGATAACTGGAACGTAACACAAACAGGACTTAAATACACCAGGGGACTAACACAAAACAGATGTAAACCCCAATCACCAGACACATTAACAGAACACAGCTGAAACGGAAAAGCACAAGACCCATAATACAAAACCACCTGACAACAAGACACGTGACACAATGAACAGAACGTGAAATCAAAATAACAGCCCCCAAAACCCAACAGAAACATGACCCAAACAAAACAGAAACTTTAAGAGTCTATGAAATCTAACCCTAAACCTAAACTAATGATAACATCAACCCAGAATCTAATTTGAATACTGAAATCAATTAAACTAATCAAGTGGGACCTAAAATATTTTTTGAGTAAATACAATTCATGCAAAAGAAACAAAATGAGTTATAAGTTGAATAAAATATTCTACAGTTTTAGAGTTCAGTTCAAAATATTATGCCAAAACAAAAGAGGCTGACATTGCATTTTATGGCCAGTTCACCTAATTGGGAAAGGATGTGGAAATGGGAGAAGTGATTAACTTTAGGTAGTAGATTATTTCAATACATCAGTTTCACATTTTACCGTGGGAAAGTGTGAAATTGTGAGCCAGTAGAAAACGAGACAGGTGGGATGACCAAGGGGACAAAATTGTTGACAATAGCTGTTAACTGAACTATGTGTTCTTTCCCAAACCACAAAAATGAGACCTATGTTCACCTGATATCTGCTCCACCCCTCTAAAATTCAATATGGCTTTAGACCACTGTTACATAAGATAGCAATGAAAGGGTGAATACTTATGACCCTGACTTTCCTGTGGAAAATCAATCCATATATAAACACAAATGATTCCTTTAATCAGCAAATGTAAAAAAAAAAAAAAATCTAAGGTTTCAGGATAAGAACTGTCTTTACTTTTACTCTCTTGATCACACACAGTCATTATCCCAGTATACAGTGACAGGGTTTGGTCATTTAACATTCATTATTTATGAAGGAGCTCAATATGACATGAATATTGCATTAGAATTTTGATGATGCTCAGACAGTTTTGTTAATATTATAGTAAATCTATTGATGTTTGTGTTTGCTAGAGATGTTAGACCTCTAAGAGATGTTAGACCTCTAGGTTTGCATAGAGATACCAGAAATTGCATTATTCTGTATGAAACTTATCTGATAATGCACTCACAGATCAGGAACACTGGGCACCATGTGGAGTTCATTAAAATAAAAAATCTGAAACTGTTTGAAGGCGTGTAAGCACATTAATGTGCAGAAAATTTACTACCTTTGTTTCAGCCAACTGAAGCTAATTGCTGTCCAGACTGTCTAATTAAAGCTAAATGACTGAAATCAGGGCTCTTCAGGAGCTCCGTCTGAGCCGAGGCCTTCTACCATTAAACATCACCGGAGCTTGCACACTGGGAAAAGGTTTAGAAATATATAAACCATTACGTGTTCCTGCGTGTGTGTCGGTGTGTGTCTATGTGTGTGTGTACTTGCTTTTGTATATTTTAAGACAAAAGTGCCAAGATTTGGTGGTGAAAAAAAAAACTGAATCCTGTGAGTCAGGATCAATAATCAGCTTCTGACAAAACATTTATTTTTTATTAAAACTTTTTACCACCCATTATATATGCAAATTTACAACAAAAAATGATTTGATGCATGTATTTTTTCATTATGATGGAAACCTTAATTGCTATTTCTGAGCTCAGTTTTCAGTTACAGAATACACTATAGCAGCTGCACTCTAGGAGGCTGCAGCACAACATCATTTTCAAGCCTGTAAACAACTGACAGCAGGAGCACAGCCTCCACAAAGTGGGCTAAGATTTAATGTGTTGTTACAACTAGCCCCTTAAAATAAGTCAAACCAGTTCATTTTTGTAACTTCATAACTTTGTTTTCACAGTTTGAAAATGAAATAATTTATTGTGCATTTATTTATTATTGATCAAAAATGAACTTGCCCTGTTAGCCATAGCATCTCTGTACTAATTATATGTATCACGATTCATATATTTTTGCATATTGAGGCTGGAAAACTGGTTCAGAGACATAAAATTATTCTAAATTAATTGTGTTCACATCCTCTTACCAGACAATTCTAGTGAATGTTATATAACTGCTCTGCATGTTACAATAAATAAAAAGGCTTGGTGGTGTCCTGTTCTCCCTTACAGACGGGTACAGTATGCAAGTCCTGATGAGGTACATTTGTGCATGTGTGTGTGTGTGTGTGTGTGTGTGTGTGTGTGTGTGTGTGAGTGCATAATAGCCCTCTGGCATGATAAAGATCGTTTTCACCATTTTGTTACGATGTAGGCGTTTTAGCCCCATGCAGCACCAAAGATCCTCTCAATAAAGCTCCGCTGCTGATTTGAAATGGGAACTCCCTAGAGCGTTGTTCTTGCTTATTTATTGTTTATTACAGTGCCTCTGACAAAATGTCCGCCGCCCATTACTCCTATAAGCCCAACACCCTGATGTGTGTGTCTCTGGTGACTCAATGGGCCGGCTCTGCTCTGCCCTGGAGCGCTGTAAAGTTTGACTCATGCTACATTAGACACAGTGCTGTCAGCACCGGGCAATAAGCAAGACGTGAGGGAGAGACAGAGAGAGGGAGACGGGGCTGAGAGAGGGGAATGGAAAAGGGATGGGGGCTGGGGAACTCGAACAGAAGCATAAGAATGGAACATTAAAGGATGGAGCGGAGCAGTGTGAGACAGCCTGGCTCTGAGAGGAATTACCTGTGGGAAGAATGTAGCCAAGCTCAAAGCAGGTCAGGCTGAAAAGGAGACTGGGTGTATTCCACATGGCTGTGCCCTCAACCTGAAATACTTTCAGAGGTTTAAGGCCATGTGCACTGCTGGACGTGGTTCTGATTTCTGTCTTATAAATAGATGATCATGCGGTGTTTCTTTTAACTCTTGGGTCGGCCACTTGAAATATTTAACTCCCCACAATGAGCTCCTGCAAACTCACCCAACACATGCTTCTGTACAATCCATCTTTCTTTCTTTCTTCCTTAAAAAAAAATTCATGACATTTAAAACATTTTGAAAAAGTTAATTAGACTGGGCACTGGCAGGCATCAGGAGAGATTCCTGCCTTTCTTGGAATAATTAACACTGCACACAATTAAGCAAGTTACTTTAAGTGGCGTAATCCCATTTGCGAGAAATTTGAACTCCGGAGTGGCTTGTTTTTGAATGAAGCATAGTCTAATTGTGTTGACTGGCAGGGGACAATTGTAGGCTCTCGAAGAAGCCTCACACTGTCCGTGATGGAGGGCTGTAGAGCTTTTATTCCTGTGTTTAGATCGGTGGAGCCAGGAGGTCACAGTCTGTCACAGTTGAAATCAGGATTTTTCCAGACCGTAGTACAACTGACCTCAAGTGTTTGCCAAGGGTTAAGGCTCTGTGCCGAGCCAGTCAGCTCGCTCATGATATTGGGCCCTGCCTTAGAAATAGGGAATTATGTTCTGTCCCTTTGAACTCTTCCCCCGGTGCTGGAAAACAGATTCAGGGGCAGCCGTGCCTATCACACTTCTCATTATTATTCCACACAAAAATATGCCGCTGACCTCCTATCAGTCCCTGAAAACCCAGCCAGGCAGATAGCTTACAAAACAGGGTCAGGCTTCATAAATGGAGGGCCATGTTCCCCCCCTTACCTCCCCACTACCACACACACACACACACACACACACACACACACACACATACAAATACATGGCCAGCAGGGCCAAGCAAAGCTCAGCTGTGGCTTTGTGACTCTCCAACTGACCATTTGGACAGGCGTTTGAGCAACAACATGTAATAAAACACAAGAGCAATCTCAGCATCTGGGAAATGGAGCTTGGCAGGCAGAGTAATTAATTCAGTTTCAATTCGGCTTTATTTCTTTAATTATTTATTCACCCCCCCCCCCTCCCGCTCACACACACACACACATTTTACTATACTGTCGTAATTTGAATGGTTAAAGCACTAGAACAGCGTACAGAAAAGAGTGACTGCAAGGAACAATGCAGTCTGAAAGTCATCATGACCTCAGGAATCAGAGTTTGTTTTGGGGAAGAATCCATACATGCAAATATATGCTTCATAATATTCCACTGTGTCCAGTTAGAATATTTATATGAAGACTCTAACAAAAAAAGGCTGTTAGGATATGCAAATTAGTCTTTTTTTCATTGTGGGAGCTGTGAGATTCCGCATGCTGTGAAAACAGTTATGCTATAAAATGCAAGTGATATTAAAAAGATATTGTGGCGAACGGTGAAAGAAGGCAACACCAGAGCCGGCTCCATCATTTTCTTGGTCTTTATTTGTCTCCACAACAGCTCACACACACAGCACACACTTCACTCTCTAACTCCTAACTCCTTCCCCCACTAAGCACTGCCCCTCCCTTTATATACATCCCCACAAAAACCAGCCAGTTGCAAAAACCACCCAAGTTCACCCCAATCCTCCCGCCAAAACCCACAAGTCATGTACACCACGTCCACAAAGCATGGCCCAAACCTGCCCTCCTTAACTCCTTAGCTGCCAGGTCGTCACGATATACATAATATGAAATATGGAAATCTTGGACATAAGAAAAATTAAACACCTCAAAACCATATTGATTCGTAGTATATAGTCTTTATGAAATATGTGTTAATGAAATGTAGGTATGTCCAAAATTGTGTCTGTACAGGAAGCACAAAAAAAAACCCATTTTGGAGGGCATCTATGGGTCTGTTCATCCTGAAAGTTTCACACAACATTAAGGCTGACTGCCGATGTTGACAAAACAAATGGAGATACAAGGATTTTTTTGAAAAGTGACATTTCACTACTTTAAGCAATTAGACTTAAAACCATTCATCCATGCACTATCATTCATGAGTTGCTTATCCTTAACCAGGTCCATCAATCAATCAATCAATCAATCAATCAATCAACCAATTACGCAAACAATCAATCAAGCAAACAAGCAAACAAACAAACAAACAAATTAAGGTATTTATTTTGTACTTTTATGCAGTCTAGTGTTGTGATGCAAAATCTCTGGTCCTAAAATCTGATTGGTTGAGCTGCACTCAAAAACTCGATGTACCCACACCTTTACTGCTGCCACAAAGACCGTTGAACTGCTATGCTGCTTATGTAGACCACTGAGTAAACTGATGAAATAAGGTTTTGTTTAACCTGTTTACTTTTTTTTATTTAAACTAGATTAAACGGTCACTCAAAGCTGCCCGTTACAGTGATTTTAACAGGTGAAGGGAATACACAATTTTATGTCATGCCTAATTACATCCTTCATCCCTGATAAAATCACAAACACTCATGACCTCTCATGGCATATTACACACTGCACTGTGAAATCTTTGTGATATTTGAGTAGTACTGTAATATTCAACAGTATTTGTACAGAAATGCAATTGCAGCATCAATTTTGGCAGCCACCACATCTCTGATTGCCATTTGTGACTGTGAAAGAAACAGCAGAAGTGGCAGGCGTGAGGATGGCAGCAGGAGTTTACCCCCTGAGGGTTGCAGGCAGGACAAGATGGGACCGAAACTGGCAGCGGAAGAGGGCCTAAAAAAAACGAGACCAATGATACAGTGAACAGTTTGCAAAGGGGGATATAAATACTTGCCTGTCGCATAATGGCTGAGTGAGTTTAATCAATGACTCTCTTGCTGAACCTGTGCTAAATCTTTAGTTTATGATGCCTACACACAAGCCAGCCTGTGTTGGTTTGTGTGTAGGCCAACACAGGAAAATTAATATTAGTTAACTTTTCAGGGAGTCTCCACTTAGCCTACTAATTGGACAATTAAGATGAATTTCATCCATGATGAGTCAATCTGCATGAAAGTATCCATCTCTCGTTCTCACCATCTGCTTGGATAGGCATGGGGAATAGAGGGATCTCCAGAGTAGGACGCTGCGCTGGGAGGAGGCTTGCAGGAAAGCGTTGAAAGCAGAGCTGCAGCTTGCTTTATTTAAAGGGAATTTGTTCTGGGATTATGGAGTTTGAAGAATCAAAAAACAACATATTTGTGCTGATGTTCTCAGAGGGGCTGTAGATATGCATAGTTCGTACATTATACAACCTGCTCTTGTAAGACTGGTTGCAAAGAAGAATATATAGAAAGAAGAATGAAAAGTGGCAGTATATAAGTGGCAGTGATGGACGAGCGACTGGTCAGTGTCAGGGTCTGTTATTCAGATTACTTCATAATGCAATGCACTTTTGAAAACTTGAGATTTTTCATATAAGAAAGGTCAGTAACCAGCAAGAGCTGATGTAACAGTACTATTTGGCAACCAATTTGACATAATTAATAATCATTTTAAACAAATGGCAAACCCAAATAAAAGAGTAACTGTTTATAGGTATTGACTGTGCTTTTGTTCCTATATCCCTATTTAGGTCACTGCTTGTGTCACTTATGTTGTTTCACTGCTTCATCAATCCTATTAGCATGTGTAATTTAAGCACCTAAGTCACTTTAATCTAACTCGGTATACACCGTGCCACTGTTTACTTCAGTACTATTTGTCAGTACTATTTATACATACTTCTCTTACAGTCAACAACAGTTTTATATATAGCATATGTATTTAGTTCTAAGCATTTTCTGAATATTTCTGGAGAGTTTATTCTGTCGTTTGTTTGGGTTGTTCTATATTTTATGTTGTTCTTGTCTTTGTGTGTCTGTGCAGCCATAACACAAGCATTTTTCTCAGGGATTAGTAAAGTTTCCCGATTCTTATTCTAATTCTGATAAACTCTGTGAAATTATTAATAAACAGCTATTAAAGATTTAAGGGTATTTATGACTTGATTATATGTGAACAGAAAGTTCATGGAACTATAGCTAATCATCTCCAGACAGGTGTGCCACTTTATCCCACATGAATAATAAAGAAGGTAAAATAGAAGCTAATAGGCTTTTAAAAATAGTTGCACATTTAATATTTGCACATTTAACACCGAAGCATTTTTAATTAATAAACGTTTACTAATTAATAAAAGGGTGGTCTTCTTGTAATGCAGTAAAGTCCCTTATTTTAAACAATGTCATGCAGTTTATGTTCAGACTGACCTCCTGTGTGTGATGTGTTTGATTGAAGCATGGCTCTGTTGTACTAATTGGTAAGCGATAATCAACTGGCACTGAGGCTGCTGTTTAAAGCGGAATGTGCATCAGTCTCTATACTGTTAATTTACTCTGTGGAAGCTTTTTCTTTCTGCAGTGCGCATGAGGTGGTGATACACAGTAGTCAGTGATCCTTTTGAAGAACAGAGCAAGGGGGGGACTCATGCTTTGATGGGTGACAAGTCTGTGTCTACGTGTCACAAAGCCTCTGCCTCTCAGGCTGTTTGATTACCAGTGGCAAGATATTCTTTTAGATCCTGTGACTTCTGATGAATCACACTTCTCTAACTAATGCGGGGGAGTCGGCTGACAAGGTGGGGATAGAAACGTACAGGTGGAAACGGGATCGAACAGATACGATGAACAGAAACAATCAGATCGTGACATAACCCCTTACATGGCTGTTCAATTTACCGCACTTCATTAAAAGATGATAGGTCTCAGTTTCAGTCGGAATAACATATTTGATTCTCGCTGTTCACAAGTGACTACATTCTTCAAAATCCAAAGTAAGGTTTCTTTGGAATGACATGACAGGATTAGATTCTAGGACTGGAACATTTTGTTCATTATCGGCATACCAGACACCATAAGCAAAAAAGAAGACATAATTGATGTAGGAATAACAGTGAAAATTCTTAAATTTTAGGTCTTAGAACAAAAAACTGAAAAACACAAGGTCTTTGAACTCTGCCCACAAGCGGATAGGGGTCCGGAGAGCGGCCAAGTGGTGGAACACAGAAAAGAAAAAGAATAGCAAACAGCAGGCATGTAGGAGAGCAAAGAGGAGTGTGTGAGAGTGTAGGAGAGAGTTTCACCATGTTTTTATTTGTTGAAATCACATTTTACTGTAAGCTCTAAGGGTTAAAACAGATGGCCTCTTTTCTCCTTCATGAAGCTTCAAGGACCAGGTTTAGTGAGCATTGCTATTGTTACTTAACAATACTTAACAATATGCAACTGTATTTTCATATCAGCAGTCAGGTTTAGTACATCTGCATGTAGATTTAAAGGTTTGTGAATATTAACATGTCTTATATTAGTATTGTTTGTTGCCTACTATGTTTAAAGTGTTTTTGAACAGAATGATTGTGAAAAGGGTTCAGTTGGTCTTGTGCTCGTCCAGGTTTTAATATGCACTGTCCAGCGTTTTTGGCATGTGTTTATATTCTGTGCACCTCAAGGGCCTGGCTTGTGAGTCACACTCGCTTAAGTTTAGTGGGCCAAAGGTTCTGTGCAAGTAAGAGCTATTATCTCTCTAGCAGCTTTTGTGTGCATCACTACAATGGAGGAACATGAATAACGGTTATAGAAAGAATTAAAGATATAATATGTGGAGCATTTCATCACCCTGGTTTTAGATAGTCACATGCAAAGAAGGCAGCAGAGACATTGTGAAAAAGAGAACTTAGAACTAGAGACTGTGTGAATAGGGCAAAGCAGCAGAGTGTGGTTAGAGACTGGTGATGAATAACAACGCCAACCTCTAAGTTGGCAAAACTATGCTGTCCAACTGCAAGAATATGGTTCCTTTAATGAATTTTCTGAAATGTGTAAAGGTGATGAACCTCTGTTATAGTTGTAGGGATGAAGAATATGATAACTTCATCCCTACAACTAGCTGATAGCTCTATATAGGTCCCAGAAAACGGGCAAAATTCGGATATTCACAAAAGGCCAAGAGATACATATGGTTCACAGATTATACAACCAGTTTTTAGTGGGTTGGTATGCTTCAAAATTCACTTGAGAGAAACATTTCCACCTATATGTGTGTGTTTGTCCACAGGAAATATTATGTAACGGATATTATAAAACTGGCCCACCGGTGTCCAGGTGGCTGGTGGAGATCAGGGGAAGTTAGTCAGATTATTTCACTTCCCAATGCACCTCTGCAAACATTTTTTTTGTATATAAATAAAAATCCCATTCCTGTACGTTCTTTTACATGGTGTGAAAGAACCCACCAACTGGACCACTGTCCAAGACATATTTATAAACAATTTGTTGGGTTAACTTACATCCTTTTAGGTTTGCTCCAAGGTGTGTAATACAATTCTTTGTTCCTGCTGTGGTAGAACATGATCAATAGAACCTACAAACAGACTTGCTGTTCCTAGCAGTGTTGCAGGTGCCACTAGTACTAATCAGGGGTGTAATTAATCCTCCACTTCAAAGACAACATGGCACTTACATCCACTCTACCCCAAATCCAATGATGCCCCCTTGTGGCTTTCGAAATCGAACTTTGTCTCTAATACTAACGCTAATGAGATACTAACTCCTATGAGATAATAGCAACCTAATATATTTAATATATACATTCATTTGAAATAGTCTCACAGGTAAAAGACATATTCTGAGCACTCTGTGTAATTATATATGCCAATGGACTACATATTTGAATTGAACTGAAAAATGTTAAATATTGTGCATTGGAACCAACCTAAGATGTTACTTCAGTCATTTAAATTTCCAGGCTTGTTTCATCCAAAGCCTTATTATTCAGAAACTGCATGAAAAGCAATGCAAACTGGGTAATAAAAAATGATTGGAGTAAACAGACTTGCAACTAAAATTAAGTTCACATGCATATGTGAAATGTGTACATCAACAGTAATTCAGTGACTTTGGGTTTTGTTATTGTATACATTTCAATTTACAAACATAAATAGGGATTTCACCAAATTCCCCACTAGTGGACTCATTTTCACAATTCGTTGTACTTTTATGTGACATTGTCCAGCCAATGCCAGCACATTCACATACCTCAAGCAGTCTGGAGTTATTTTGGCTGTATGTTCCCTTTTCCTCTTGCCTGACATGAATAATTTGTGCTATACTTTATTTTGGGTATAGTGTTGTTCATGTAACCACAGTATACTGTTCAAGAACAGTTTTGGTTTGTCTAAATACTTATGTGCAAATATTAGATGTGCACCTCTTTGCTGCTGCAACTATTTTTAAAAGACTGTTGGCTTCTCTTCTACCTTCTTTATTATGCAAATGGGATAAAGTGGCACACCTGTCTGGAGATGATTAGTTCCATGAATTTTCTTTTCACATATAATCAAACCAGTTTTACGGACACAGACGATTAAGGCTGTAGTGTTACCTCTTTCCATTCAAATGTTCAGTTAAATTGTCAATTAAAAAGTCTTTCACCTTCTCTGTGATGACAAAG